>WNGS01085912.1:0-12312 GCA_020271785.1 Procambarus virginalis
CGCCCTCCCCTCCCTCTCAACGCATTAACGTGTAAATAATGTCTATACGTCACTAACTATCCTTACCTTAAAAGTCCTATTGTAAGTACAGAGCGAATTAAATGTGATACTAACACCAAGCATCCCTCAGTGCTTCCTGTTAAAACACCATTCACCTTCCATTTCTAACCAAAATTCCTGTTGTGTGTGTGTGAGAGAGAGAGTAAGTCAGGGATAAATGAGATTGTTACTAACCCAGTATCCCTCGGTACACCCTGTTAAAGGGCCATTCCAATACCAGAGATCCATCGTCCTGTTAATCACAACCGTTCATCTAACGGTTCATGCCCTTATCCACCGCCTACCAGCTCCTCCATCTAACAGAGACCCTAAAAGTTGTTGAGTTGGATCGTTAATCCAACCTAACTTAACTGTGTGAAGTGTTCGTCATCCAGTGTATTAAGCATAATGCATTATGCTTCATATTGTAATAAGGTTAAAGAAAAAGGTTATTCAGAAAAATAGTTGACTTTTTTGTTTACAAGCGTTGATACCGAGTATTGAGGATAAGTGTCAATTATATTGTGTGTTAAATCATAATATTGAACTCAAGTGTAGAAACGAACACTAGAGTTTATGAGAATTAACATTAAAATGCATGTTTGAATTATCACAATGAAAATCTATGTCTAACAAGTTAAAAAAAATGCCATCACACGCACAGGGAACCAACGCGCTGGACATTCACAGCCACACGCCCCAGACAATCAAACCACGACATGGTAAAATGATTGCATCCTGGGATTCAACTGAACCTTCGAAGGATCCTGAGGCTTCCACTGAAGCCTTGAGGGTTAAGTAAAACCCAAGGTTGCAAACCTTTAACCATATCATGAACTGGTTGTCTAGGCGTGTGCCTGGGAAAGCCCAGCGTATTGATTCCCTACACGTATGATTGGCGACATACCCGACAACCAGCGCGCAACTCCATAGTCTCCTGAGACTGATGGATGCCTACTACTACTACTATGATTGGTTCCCTATACGTGCTTTTTTTTAACTTATTATACAAAGATTTTCATTGTGAGAATTTAAAAATGCATTTTAATTGTATTTTTAATATCCAGAGTGCTAGCTTCTCTTTTTTTTGTAAATTAGCTTTGAGAATCGTACATTAACGATCAAACCCAACAAGCCCCTGAGAGGTTGGGTTAGGTTGAATTGGTAATACAACCTCGTTATCTTGAGGTTATCGTGAGATGAATTCGGGGCTTTTTAGTGTCCCCGCGGCCCGGTCCTCGACCAGGCCTCCACCCCCAGGAAGCAGCCCGTGACAGCTGACTAACACCCAGGTACCTATTTTACTGCTAGGTAACAGGGGCATAGTGTGGGAACCGACCTATGAGATTTATATTTAATTTATATGAATTTATATAGAATTTATATTTACGTTAATTTATATATTTCGATAGCAATTTGTATAATGTTAAGTGAACTGTATTTCTACAATAATCTCACAAATCGACCCATACACATTAGTAGGGGTTTATATTGAATTTATATATATATGCAGCCAATCAAACAACAGTATTAACTACATATATTGTTAAACATTGAAGAGGTTCCTTATCTTATTGTACAGCAGGCCTTAGTCCACCAGGTATAACTAGGATGTAGACACCAAATTTTCCTGTGTGAGGTAGCTTCCATCACCATGGTAACTGATACACAAAGCATGCTTCCTCGTCTTGACCTGTCAAAAGGGCGCTAGCTATGAAGCCAGAATCCTAATATATGACAGCTATGTCAGAGAAAACACTGTACATTGAACCATAAAGACCAAGGCTTAATTACCTTTTTTGAGTCGATCATTCATGTTCTAACCGGTTGCCCAATAATATCTACCTAACATTAATGGCCAAAAATGAATAGATAAACGGGTTTCGGAAAGACACCTCCCTTGTATTTGTTGACAGCGTGTTGATGATGGAAGACCACTACTCTGATCTTCGACACTTCGTCCAAGAGAATTTATAGGAGCTGTTACTCACTCCAACGACTCTGGTCCTAACAACAATGGCTGACCACCCCTACTGACGCCTCCCTCACTTTGTAGAGATGTCAGTAACTGATAGAATGGCCACATTTACTCTATTTTGATACTGATAATTAAGTTAATTAAAATAAGATGTTTTTATGATGGTAAAAGTCCAAAGACTAATGTATTTAAGAATAATTCCCAACACAATAGCTGGTGAATTATAATAGTATGTGGTAATGATATCCCATTTTCTATAGATGGAAAATTCCACTACAAGTTACATTTTTTATGGGTAACTTGTGTATACAATGGCAGCAAAATTATCTGCATTTGCATGTATTATTATTAAATGGTGTCGGATTTTCTGACATAATTCCCTGGGGGCTGCTCAGGGTCGAAGTCCTATTTAGAACAGACGAACACCGATACTCCTCCTTCGAATTATTAGATTAATTTGATGTTAGTAGTTAGTAATCACACATTTGTGCATCTGTTCGTACAGGACAGATGTCCCGTACTCGAGTTGCAGGGGTTAGAAGTCTAATGCGATTTCATTTCCCTGTTAACTCTTGAAAGGCTAAAATTCAAGCCTAAATACATATTATTTAACCCAGAAGACTGAATGTGATCAAGTACTACAGTCAAGTATGATTCAGGGACTGCAGTGAGATCAGTGACATTAGATATAACATGAAGCTTATTCAGGTAACTGGTCACTGATATATAAACACTGAGGCCTATGGAATTCATCTTGGTTAAATAATAAATGTATCAAAATCATTCGTCAGATTTATTGGGGTTTAATTTAGTTAATTGATTCAGAGGATTGAGTAGCCCATCACTAAAGCTAAGTATGGTTCTGAGACTGCAGTGGGTTCAGTGACATTGGTCGCTGTGACTTGTAGCTGTTTAGGCTACTGTTCACTGATTTGCCACTAAAGGCCTCATGAACTCTTCTTCAGCTTTGAATGATGATATTAACATCAACCTCTGTTGCTATAGTCAGCTGTAATCTCCTTAGTATAATGCTACTGGAGAAATATATTATCAGCTGACAAATTTAAATTTCTACTGGCATTGTTTATCTGCAGACATAGGTCTCCTCAGGCTTGATACTGGGCCTGAGAGTAATTTGCTACCTGCAGAATTTAGCATGGTTATGCCCTGATATTTAGTAGGGCTACCGATGAATCGATGGTAGTAGTCTGTCCCTACAAGGAGATCGAAGTCGGTGAGGTGATCAGACTTAATATTATCTGCCAATTTTATTCCTCTATTTCTCAGGAATTTGGCTGTTGCTCTCAGACCTTGAACTTGTAGGTCTACTGGTACTTTGTCCACCACAATGGCTTGTACTTGACAGACGTACCTGCCTAAAAGTACTGATGGTTGTACCACCTGGTAGACTTGAGGTCCTGCATCTGTTATAAACCCTGAGATGTTGAATGTCGTCTGGGCTACAGGCATTAATTGTAGTTCATCTGCCAACTTTTTAGTGACATATGTTCTCTGGGACCCTTGGTCAAACAACCCACGGGTATGGATCTTGGCCCTCTTATTCTGGATGGTAATTTTGGCAGTAGGCAAAGTCGTATTACCTTTAGACTTGCCGATTGGACACTCGTTGTTTGTTGCACCTTGCAGTACTGTACTGTGGTGGGAATGCTATCTTCCACCTTGGGTCTTGAATACGTTAAATTCGTATATTTGCACAATGCTGCCTACCTCTTCTACACCTGTTGCAGGTGTTGAATTGGGCATCACAATAGTCTATGTTGTGTGACTTGAGACACCTTGCACATCTCGCTAATTCCTGGAGTCGCTCAATACGAGTGTCTCTGGTTGGATAATTAGCACAACAGTATGTTGAATGTTTCTTTTTGCAGAACATACATGTCCCTCAGCCTACTGCACGTTTGGAAGTTACCGGTTTGGGTGAACTAGTAACAGTAGGCTTGGAGGATTCTGCAGCATTGCCAGATTTTCTGCAACTTGATGTTAGAGTAATTGGTTGATGTTTATTTGGGGGTAGTTATTTTACCCTTTAATTGACTCTTATTTTCTATTTCTGAAGGCTTGCATGAGGCTTTAACTTCCTCATTTGCACGTCGTTTGATTATGATGGAATGTAAACCTTCAGTGACGTCCTGTACTGTCAGGATGGTGTTATGTTCTTGTGCGTATAATTCATCTAGTATATCGCTGGACAATTTTCGTTGAAGGACTACTTTGGTCATCCATTCACAAGTAGTTATATGAACCTTAAGACTGAATGTTCTTAGTAGTGACTCAAACTCCATGCTGAAGGATTGTAATGAGTCAGCAGTCTGATCAGGTTGAGGTAAATCCAGCAACTGTAGTGCTAGATGTATGACAGTTTTCTCATTGCCAGCATTATCCATATTGGCTAGTTGGTTAAGCCTTGTGGGGCTTGTAATTGCTCATAATGCTGAACAATTACTAACAGTAGCCTAGGGTAAAATTCTGCTATCACTAGGCTATAATCCTACCTCCTCTAGAGGTTAGCACTTAAAATTAATACACATTATATATACATATATAATCATACACACTAATGATTTGAGTGATAAACCAGTGTCACTGGAAGTACCTTTAGGTTAGCTCTTCTATATCACCCTAGGATGGTATAGACACTAATTAATCACTCAAAGGTGTAATGATCATAAATAAATTATTATATATACACAACTCAACTCGAGTTGATAAAAATTACACCCAAAATAGGGTTTGCACCATTCATTAATGGTGCTAGGTTGTTCAACATAGTACCACTAGACTATGGTAATAAATGGGACCAGGATGAACAATAAATAGTTCAACTAGTCAATGGTAATATCCTACCCTGTTGTGGGTTGGCAATTGGTAAATATTGTATTGAGAACACTAGTGCAATATATATTAATTATTCTCTATTTTGGAGAAATAATATACACAATTATTGATAATAGCCTCTTAATTATCCTCTATGAAACTTCTAATATTATCAAGAAGTATTAAATATTATTAGTGACCTCGCGAAATTAACTCCACAAAATTCGTAGATAATCTCTCGCGAAATTTAACACCACGAACTCCGTGAACAATCTCGTGAGGACACAGCCTCTAATTTGGCTGGCTTCAATATTAGTGCTGTCATTTCAGAGAATAAGAACCCTCCAAATACGTGGGTGACCATGAAACCGCTGAATCAGGCTGAACTGGGCTGTGGGGTTCCTGAGCTCGCTAGGCAACGCCGCCGGTCTTTGACTGGCTTTGTATAAATCACACTGCACTAGTATATTTAATGAATCCACTGGTTAACTGGTTCATCTGGTACTAAGATAACCAAATAATCTGTCATCCGACTCGAAGATGACCAATAATGTGGGTTCAAAGGACCAATTAATCCGGTTCTGAAGGTCCAAATAATGTGGGAACTGACCTGTGAGATTTATATTTAATTTATATGTATTTATATAGAATTTATATTTACGTTAATTTATATATTTCGATAGCAATTTGTATAATGTTAAGTGGACTGTATTTCTGCAATAATCTCACAAATCGATCCATACACATTAGGGGGGTTTATATTGAATTTATATATATGCAGCCAATCAAACTACAGTATTAACTACATATATTGTTAAACATTGAAGAGGTTCCTTATCTTATTGTACAGCAGGCCTTAGTCCACCAGGTATAACTAGGATGTAGACACCAAATTTTCCTCGTGTGAGGTAGCTTCCATCACCCTGGTAACTGATACACAAAGCATGCTTCCTCGTCTTGACCTGTCAAAAGGGCGCTAGCTATGAAGCCAGAATCCTAATATATGACAGCTATATCAGAGAAAATACTGCACATTGAACCATAAAGACCAAGGCTTAATTGCCTTTTTTGAGTCATTCGTGTACTAACCGGTTGCCCAATAATATCTACCTAACATTAATGGCCAAAAATGAATAGATAAACGGGTTTCGGAAAGACACCTCCCTTGTATTTGTTGACAGCGTGTTGATGATGGAAGACCACTACTCTGATCTTCGACACTTCGTCCAAGAGAATTTATAGGAGCTGTTACTCGCTCCAACGACTCTGGTCCTAACAACAATGGCTGACCACCCTGTGGTGTCTGTGTATAGCTGAGATAGTCTTGGTTGTAAGGTTGATGTAAAGTCATTCCTGGTTACTGACTTTAATACTTAAATAACTACATGATAGAGTAGCTCCCAAGCTGGTAGCGTCCTGTATGCTGTTTACCTTCCTCTAGTGGCGTCCAGCCGCCGCACATAGAAAACGGATGGTACCATTTTCTGTGAACATGACATCCCTCCTTTTCTTTAAAAGAATGAATACAGGATGTCTACCATGCTTGTAGCACAAAGCAAAGTTATTGACACAAAGTAAGTTATTAACATATCAAGAGATATTGCATACATTTAACATTAATTAAACACACAAAGAATTTAAACAATCTTTACCACAAAGGATTTCAATGTTAAAAATACATATGCAATGTTAAACAAACATGAAAGAAACTGTAATACAAAGTTACAAAATATTGAATGAGAGATCTGCATTATTCAAACAATATTAAATTTAGTTCAGCATAACAAGTAAATACTTTGCATTACATAGGAACACAATTAATCATCATATCGTGTAGGGCGTTTAACATGACGTTTTGGACGAGAGTCCTTAATACAAAAACATCCCTCGATGAATTGTTTATCGAGTTATAACTCATTTTTTCTTTTTCTTTTGCACGACTTTGCACTTCATCATTTTCTACACTATTTGGAATCACTTTGAAATAAGCCATATTACGTGTTATACTATGATCTCTATTACTCGCTGTTACCATAGTTCCTTTTACACTAATCACTTTATATGGTTTTGTATCATACGGCATATCTAACTTTCCCTCTTTTTTCTTTTTAACGAGAACAGTATCTCCAACCTTTATGAATTGTTCCTTTGCACGTTGATCATGAGCAATTTTCATTTTGCCCTTGGCTAGTGCATCCTTCTGAGCGAGACGTTTATCCGTTACCTTGGCTGGCATGACAGGTAGTGCGATTCTCATAGGACGTCCAAATAAAAGTTCGCCAGGCGACTTGCCCAGTGTTCCATGCGGTGTTGCACGGTAGTTCCTGAGAAAAGCATACATAGCTTGTTTCCAGGATCGTCCTTCGGCATGAGCACAGCGTACAGCTTTCATGAGAGGTTGCATGAATCTCTCTACTTCTCCATTTGCTTGAGGATGTAGTGGCATCACACGGCGGTGTTTGAATCCAATATGCTCAGCAAAGTTGACAAAGTCTTGTCCATTAAATGGCGGTCCATTGTCCGTCTTGACAACTTCAGGAATGCCAAAGTTTGAAAAGATCTTGTCGAGTTTCGGGATGACAGCCTTTGCAGATGTGGAAGTGATGATTTCTACTTCTGGATAACGTGAGTGATCATCAATGACTACCATCAAGTACTCTCCAGTTGGTAGCGGTCCACAGAAGTCCATCGATACTTCCATCCATGGTGCAGCAGGTAGTGGTGAAGGTTGTAGAGGTGTTGGTCTTGAAGTATCCACTGCAGCTTGGCAAGGGACACAGGCATCATGCATGTCCTTAGCTTGACGATCAATGCCAGGAAACCACACCTTTTCTCGTAGCAGCTGTTTGGTCCTTACAAGACCTTGGTGTCCTTGATGTGCAAGCTTCAGAGCACGTTGCTGGAGAACAGCTGGAATGACGATACGAGTACCTCGCAGCACGGTGTCGCGTTGTTGCGTAACACTTAATTCTGTCTGGATGCGTTCAAGTGCTTTGAATGCATCTTGGTCAACTCCTGAGGGTGGGATGCGTGGAAACTTTTTCTTAGTCAATGCATCCACTGTTGCTTGCAGAGTTGGGTCCTCTAGGGTTGCAGTACGGATTTCATCAAGAGTGAGAGCCTTAGGGACTGCATCACAGGTTACAGAGTGTACATATTCCTCGGCAACTTGCTGATGCTTGGTGATGGTGAAACTGTTGGCAGGATGTCGACTGATGTAATCAGCGGGATTGCCTGCACCTGGCTTGTATTTCACCGTAAAGTTGTATGGTTGCAGACGAAGAGCCCATCTCTCAATGCGAGCTGGTGGTTTGGACTTTGGATTATTGAAGATGGTCTCCAACGGTTTGTGGTCAGTGACTATCGTGGTAAAGGGTGCACCAAGCAGATACACATTGAAGTGTTCACAGCCCCATACAAGAGCAAGAGCTTCCTTCTCTGTCTGACTGTATCGTTGCTCAACATCTGTGAGAGAACGGCTGGCGTAGGCAATTACTACTCTTGAATCTGGTTGACCAGGTTTGTGTTGGGCTAACACAGCACCTAAACCAACAGGACTAGCATCCACCGTTAACTCAGTGTCCATTGATGGATCAAAGTATGCAGCAGTCGCATTTTCTACTAGTGCATCTTTCACAGCATCAAATGCATTTTGCTCGACATCGCTCCAGTACCATGAT
This sequence comes from Procambarus virginalis, assembly GCA_020271785.1. NCBI lineage: Eukaryota > Metazoa > Arthropoda > Malacostraca > Decapoda > Cambaridae > Procambarus > Procambarus virginalis. Next base: position 8,533 of record WNGS01085912.1, read on the forward strand.
GCATTTTTCTTCAGGAGCTCACGTAGAGGCTTCGTAATGGTAGCAAAATCTGGAATGAAGCGAGAACAGTAGTTTGCCATTCCCAGAAAACTATGTACTTCAGTGGATGTTGAAGGAGGTGCAGCATTCTTGATATCTGCAACTTTCTTAGGATCTGGAGACAGACCTTTGTCACTAAGTACATGTCCAAAGAATTCAATTTTATGTTGATTGAACTCACACTTTGCTCGGCTTAGCGTCAAATTCTTTTCTCGTAAGCGTTGCAATGTTGCACGAAGAGCTTTGTCGTGTTCAGCTTGGGTACGGCCATAAACAATGATGTCATCAGACATGTTGTCAGCATTAGGTATATCTTGCAATACCTGGCTGATGATGTGCTGGAATACTTCAGCAGCACTGTTAATACCAAAACTCAGGCGCTTGTACCTATACAGACCTCGATGTGTCGTAAACGTTGTGATGAATCGACTCTCATCATCAAGTTCAAGCTGATGATAGCCCTTGTTTAAATCTAACTTGCTGAATACAGTTGCACCATTCAAGCGGTATATCATATCATCTACAGTGGGTGTAGGATGGCGTTCACGCATTATTGCCTTGTTGGGAACACGCATGTCTACACAAATGCGTATCTCATCTGGATTCTTCGGCTTTGGTGGAGTGACAATTGGGCTTACCCATGGTGTTGGGCCTGTTACCGGTTCAATGATATCTAGTTCTATCAGCCTATCCAGTTCGGCATCGACTTTCTTGCGAGTATGGAATGGTTGTCGGCGATGTGGTTGGGCAACTGGAATTACATCTGGGTTGATATGCAGATGTACCTTGCTATCAGTATAACAACCTATGGATTTAAACCGATCAGAAAATTCAGCAACAATAGCATCAACATTGTTTGCAGATTCCACTGCTACAGCATTAGAAAGCTGAAGTAGCCCCAATTTGGTTGAAGTCTTGTAACTGAGTAAAGACTCCTTTGCATTCCTAACAACATGGAATGTAGTAATGAGCATTGCATTCTTTGACTTAATCTCTGCAGTGAAAGTTCCAATCACTGGTAAGGCTACCTTTGAAGCATAGGCAGTGGCTTTGCCATTATAGTTTTCAAGCTTTGGGAACTGTTTTTTAAATTTTCATAGTGGCACTCAGCAATGGTGTCAATGTTTGATCCAGTGTCAATGAGAATTTTGAGACAAATGCCAGCAATGTATACTATAGTCTCTGGGTTGTTTGGAAGATCATTCCATTCTGTGATTGATTGTACTCCATAAATATAATCACATTCACTGTCATCTGAGACTGGTTGTAATGAAATGTTGTCTTGTATATTATTAACATTCTTGATTTGAGGTGCAATATTGTGTTTGCCACCTCGACTCCTATGACTTGATCCTCGTACATTGCTTTTATTTATTGATTGTGGTTTCTTTAGTGCGGAACGACACATAGCACCAAAATGATTTAGTTTTCTACACTCATAGCACTTCTTACCTTGTGCAGGACAAACATTATCTTGGTGTGGGTAGTCTCCTCCACAATTGTAACATTTATTATTGACAACCTCTGATGTGAGTCGTTGTGACTGCTTGAGTCTTGTTCCATGACTCCAGTTGTGATGTGGTTCTCGGCTCAATTTAATGTTAGGTTTGGCATGATATCTTCTATGATCATGGTGTACTCCCTGAACCTTACATACTTCATGACTGTTAGTAACAGTGGCAGAACCGTTGTTGGCACTGCACTCCATGGCACGAGCATCACGTGCAGCATCTTCCATTCGACGAGCCATATCCAGTATCTTGTAAGAGAACTTTCATCATCAACAAGTTCTAGAGCTCTTCGACGAAGACGTGTAGATGTGCATGTTTCAATTATTTGCTGTTTGATTTCTTTGTCAACATCAGCAAACTCACAGTGGGCTGCTAAACCCTGCAGACGTGTATGGTATTGATCAACAGTTTCATTAGAGAGTTGTTTTGCTCTCCTGAAATGCATAATTTCCATAGCAGTATTTTGCCTTGGTTTGAAATGCTCAGTTAATTTGGCCTTGGCAGTGTCATAATCTTTGGCACCACCAGTATCTTTCAGTGTATCAAAGATATCACAAACTCTATCACCTGCATAGTGAAGCAGAAAGGCACGCTTTCTTTCAGCACTTTTGATGTCAGAAACTATCAACAAATTTTCAAACCTTTTAAGCCATTTGACCCACCTCTGTGACAGGTTTGTCTGGTCACAGTCAGGATCAAATGCAGGAAACTGAGGTATATTTGCCATTTTTACTGAATAAATTTAAACTTATCACTTAAAATGTTCCTCAGAATATATAACACTTACTGCACTGTATATGTTATTTAAGAATTCACTGTAATTACTTTAATTTTGCAAAGCACACAAGCATTTTAATGCAAAAGTTCACAACAGTGCACAACACAGCAGCAACTGACTTCTTACCTAGCCCTTGTGTACATGTGTTGTTCCTACTCACAGCAACACAGCAGTTGTTAGCAGTTGGTACAGCAATTGGCAGCAGTTGGCACAGCAGCAGTAGGCAGCAGTTGGCAGCAGTTGGTTCACAGCGTGAAGAATTTTGTAGCACGGAGCGTCGTTTCGTAACCAAAACATCGGGTTTTGTACACTGCATCAAAGCGTCGTTTCGTACACAGCGTCGGCAGATTCCTCTCACACAGCAACACTCAGCACAGCTTGGGTAGCACACAGCATTGGCCAGCACACAGCAACGGCCAGCACACAGCAACGGTCAGCACACAGCATGGGGTTGCATACAGCATCGGGTATGGTGCTCACAGACAGCTTCTTCCTTCTCTGGGCGAGACAGCATGCTCCTTCCTTGTGTTTTGTTGAACAAAATACCTGCGTTCCCAGTTCATCCTCGTCGCCAGTGTGGTGTCTGTGTATAGCTGAGATAGTCTTGGTAGTAAGGTTGATGTAAAGTCATTCCTGGTTACTGACTTTAATACTTAAATAACTACATGATAGAGTAGCTCCCAAGCTGGCAGCGTCCTGTATGCTGTTGTTACCTTCTCTCTAGTGGCGTCCAGCCGCCGCACATAGAAAACGGATGGTACCATTTTCTGTGAACATGACACACCCCTACTGACGCCTCCCTCACTTTGTAGAGATGTAAGTAATGATAGAAGGTCACAATTTACTCTATTTTGATACTGAAATTAAGTTTAATTAAAATAACGAGGTTTTATGATGGTAAACAGTCCAACAGACTACTGTATTTCAAGAATAATTCCCCAACACATAGCTGGTGTAATTATAATAGTATGTGGTAAGTGAATCCCATTTTCTATAGACGTGAAAATTCCACTACAAGTTACATTGTCTGTGGGTTAACTGTGTGTATACAATGGCAGCAAATTATCTGCAATTGCATGTAATATTATTAACTGGTGTCGGATTTCTTCTGACACATAGGGTGGAAAGAAACTTCTGCCCATTGTTCTCGCCGGCTGCCTGGGAATCGAACCCATGCCCACAAGGATCACACAGTCCAGCGTGCTGTACCGCATCGGCCCGATCCGGCTCCCTGAACTGTGGCCGACCTAACTGAATCTGTGTGATGTATTCGTCATCCAGTGTATTGCAGGCATCATCATATGCTGTCATATTATTATAAGGTTATAAGAAAATGTTATTCAAAAGACGTCAAGTTTATCAATATATATTATTATATTATTATTACTATTACTTGGTACATACAAACGTTGATACCGAGTATTGAGGACAATAGTGTCATTCATACCGTGT
>WNGS01085918.1:0-14386 GCA_020271785.1 Procambarus virginalis
CTCTCCCCCGTCGTTTGCCTGTTGAGCGGCTTCTGTGCTTCATGGGCGCTCTCGGTCTCTGCTCTTGGGCTGTGTATGGGAGCAGCCCATGTTGGGCTGCCCAATGTGTCCCCTTGTGTGCCACTCGTGTACGACTGCACAGCTTTCCCCTACTGGTCCCTGTGGCTCGTTTGGGTCCTCGGTTTCCACCTGTCCCCTTGTGTGCCACGCGTGTAAGATTTATCTATCTCCTCTGTCGCTCCCTCGGGGGTGTGGGGACGTTTGCTGCGGGTTTTGGTACTGCAGCTGTGTGCCGGGGTTGGTTGTGGCATTATTTTTGGCCCTTCCGTGCTCCTTTTGGGGCCCCTCCTTCCTTGTCGGTCTTGCTGTGCTGGGCCTGTATTTTCCAGGTTCCTTGGATTCTGTTTGGGTCCTTCCCTCATTGTGCTGGTTGGGGATGAGGTTGGGGTCATCGTCTCGCCCCTCACTTTTTCCTCCGGTTTCCGTTTCAGTTTCTGGAGCCTGGTGGGCTCCGTTCCTTGGTGTTTTTCACGGACTGCCTCGGGGTATTTCTTGGCGCTGGGGCTTTGAGGGGACAACTCGGCCCCGGGGCCTGCAGGGTGGGTTCCCAGGGCTGGGATGGTGCTAACGTAAGGGTCCTTCGGCCCCGTTGGTCCCGGTCGGGGTCTTTCTACCCCTCTGGGCACAAGCTACAGGTTTTGTGGGTGTGGGGTTTTCCGTCCCCCCGCTCCGCACGTGCTTTTGTGGGCAGCGGTCCCTCCCCTAGCTCGGTTTTTCTTGTCCAGCGTGCCCGTGTTTCGTCCTGTCGGTGGGTGTTTTTCTACAGTCTTGGCACCTTTTTCCAAGCCGGCCTTCTCAGTCATGACCCTCTCTTCTTGGGGTTCTGCCTGTCTTTTGGTCTCGGGTGCGCCGGAGTTTTGTGCCTTCATTCTTTGTTTGCGGCTTTGGTTTCGAAGGTTTGGGACTGTTTTGGGGTAGCCTTGGTAGCTGCAGCCAATTGCCGTGGGAAAGGAGGAAGCAGATAAACAGGGGGGAGTTCAACACCCACTGTGTGACGTTGACATGTCAGGCAGTCCGACCGGCGCAGGTCAGTCCTAGCGCCGTATACCGCATTGGTCATCGTTGGGGCTCGTGACACCCGGCAACGACATCTTTCTTCCTTGTCCCCGGTCGCTGCGTGGCTTCTGGCACCCACACCATAGAGAGAATGCAGCAGGCGATGACTCTGCTGCTCCTCTCCTTGACGGGGCTGGCGCCTGCTACTCTGGCGGCGACTTTGCGCTGGGTTTTCCTTGACACAATTTCCACAGTGGGCCCCCTCCTCCTCCTTCACTCTCCTGTAAACGTACATTTACGTGTGCGGCGGAGAATGACAGGGAAGGAATAATGAGTGGGAAAGAGCAATTCTGTGTCTTCTAACCCCAGTCAGCTCTTTCCCTTTATCTGGTACGTCTGTCGTCATCCGGTTGAGCTTCCCTCCGGTCATTTCTAGGGCTTGTGGGTCCTCTTCCGGGCAGTTTCTGGATGTTTGGCCTTCTGGTTTCTTTTGTGCTATATCTCCCCTCTTCGCGCTGTCTCGGCGCTCCTCGTTTTCCTGTGGGCGATTTTGCTCCTTTACTGAGTCTTCGCTCCTGCCCTTCTGCCGGGGGGTTGGTGCGGGGCGGCTCCTTATGCAGGTTCCTTCCCTGTCGGCTGCACTTGTGGTTGTGGCCTTGCACGCTTGTGGCATTTTCGTTTTGGTTCTGCGTTTTTCTTTTCCCTCCTGGGGCTGTCATAGGATTGGCTTGCAGAAGGTTGTAGAGGCGCTTGGGACTGGTTCCTGGGTCTTGCACCTGGTTTTCTGCTGCTAGCTTTCAGTTTGCGATGTTCCTTCTGTGGCGTTTCGTAGGCTGTATCGTGCATTGTTTCACCTCCGGGCTGTTTCTGCACTGCCTGTGCCGTCCCGGTCTTTGGACAGGGTGGTCTCCTGTTTTTCTTTCCTTGGTGGTTGTGGCTCCTCGGTGCCAGGTTTGCTTTGCCTCGGCTATCTTTTGGCATTGGCCTCTGGAGGGTCGTGTGTGGCAGTGCTTCATGCTCTTCTCAGGCGCCGTGGTTTCTTGGCTTCTATATCTTGGTCATAGTTTTCTTCGTCTGTGGCCGTTCTCCCTTTTCTGGCGAATGTTGTGCCAACTGCTTTCCGGAGGGGTCCTTTTGGTTTTGTCTTCGACTTCGTGTTGAGGAGTGGTTCCACGACCGCCTCCCGGGTATGTCCCCTTGTTTTCTTAGGTAGTCTCTGGTGAGGTAGCTCCGGGGAGCGTAGGGGCTCCCCCAGAAAACAGCGTTGAATGTAATGAAACGCCATTTTTGGGTGAGTCCCGGAGGCTCCCGGCATCCCTCCCGCCCTCCGGTCGGCGGTTTTTCGTGGTTTTGATATCCAGCCTCGGAACTGGGGTGTGGATAGCCGGCGCGGGGGTCTGGGGCTCCCCCTTCCCCTCCGGGGAGGGGGGAGCTGCGCAGACATGCGGCGCGGCTCGTGTGACGTCATGCTTGTTAGTTCGTTTTCCTGGGGGAGTTCTGTCCACTCGTTTGTTAATTTTTGTGGTTAACCAGAATAGGGATTTGTTTTGTGGCACTTACCTTTCTGGGTGCCTGTCCCGGTCGATGGCAGATATAGAATGCTCCAAATCACATGTGCATTTCTATGGGCCATTGCTCCCCGTGCCTCTCTGAGGGGGCCAGGTTCTGGGCTCGTGGTCCCCGGTAGGCCTAGAACTCCACCCACATCGACTGATGCAAAATAGTTAGGGTATCCATATCAGCCATGGATGGATGCTCCGGGGAGCCTCCGGGACTCACCCAGAAAATGGTGTTTCATTACATTAAACGCTGTTTTTTTTTATCTTTATTATTTTTTTCATTCAACACGATTTATACTTTAAGCTCAATACTATTAAGTTTTAGTCTACGTGTTTTTTCCCCACTCTCCTTGCCCGAAACGCTATGCGTACTAGTGGCTTAGGTATTGTATGTACTACCTCTATCTTTAAATTAACAGAATGTTTGTACTGTAACTCTGCAACTATGTATGTGCTGTTCCTAAATAAGTTATTATTATTATTATTATTATTATTATTATATTATTATTATTATTATTATTATTATTATACTATGCCTAAAGCCCTAATACGACAGCGTTTGGGCAAGATCTGGAAAAAACCTTAAAAACTAAGACTTAAGACTAATTGAGAATAATAGCATGAACTGAACTGACATATGTTGACATTTAGGAGATAAGGTATTAAGTTATAATTCAATTCTTTCTTTATTGTGCATCTTATACCCATCCTGTGGGTGGTGGTGTAAATGATTACAGAGGCACATAATCGGTTCAGGAACTGAACCCTCTAGTTCGTTTAGTTAAGCAAATAACAATCTTTTGATGCTAGTTACACAATTATTAATGTTATATATATACATGTACACATACTCATACATACATGTACATATATATTCATATACATATATACACACACACATATTCAGTTACCCACACAAATGCATCAATAATCTTTTGTATCACAAGTGATTCAACAAGAGGCTCACAACAGTCACTATACAAGGCACTTTACATCTATGGTGAGTCAGCTACTAGTTTTGTTGCACACCCACCAAACTGGGCAGCAGCTTTACAGTCATGTGCTCCACACCCACCCAACTGGGCGACAGCTTTACAGTCATGTGCTCCACACCCACCCAACTTGGCGGCAGCTTTACAGTCATGTGCTCCACACCCACCCAACTTGGCGGCAGCTTTACAGTCATTTGCTGCACACCCACCCAACTGGGCGGCAGCTTTACAGTCATGTGCATGCATTACCTTCAGTAAGCAAATTTTGGATACTTCGCTAAGATTTTGGGCAGCACATCGTTATGAATGAAGTACTTACACATTTCTTGGACACTATTAATGTTGTCATCTCTAAATTCCGCGATTTTTTCACATTCCATTATAAAACGACGCAAAGTATGCGAATAGTTCTGCTGACAGTTTACATTTAGTCAAATCTACATCAGCAGATGTTACAAGCTCCCAGAGGTACTTGTAGCCGAGCCTAAGCCTAGCAGTGGTAAGATCTAGAAGTCTGCTAACCTTATTGGATGACCCGTAGATGTGCGGTACTTCCTGCATAATAGAATGATGATAGATGGAGTAACTGGTGTGAATTTAACTTTGCCTTATGTCTCCGAAATTCAGTTGCTGTTCCCGGAATATTACTGCCCTCAGGCTGCTCATGGGCCAGTTCAAGCTGGTAATCAATTCCCTCTTTACGAGTAAGTCTTCGTAAACTTATCAGTTCTATCATGTATTCGGAAACCAGTATGGGAAGGTATCCACAGAAGACAGACTCTGACTCCATCATTGATTATTTCATTATATGTCTAGCTTCGGAGATAAGCACGTCACAGTTATGCCTTGGGGAGCTGAGGGCAGTCATGGATGACAAGGAGTCACTTACAATTAGCGTGTCAACTTTGGATTCATATACGCGCTCAAGTGCAAGGATTATGGCAACCAATTCTGTTTGAAGAGTGAAGGCCCAGTTACTTAGTTGCGCTCCACACTCATGGGAGAAGGAACCATCTCTCCCTGTCACAACTGCACTTCCAGCTGCACCATGGGACTGATGCAAGGATCCATCAGTGTAAATAATCTGGGAAAGGGAGCGCTCTCTGACTAAAGCATAAATTTGGCTTAAGGCATTATAACAGAGATCACACTAACGTGATGCATCAAATGAACAAATCCACAAGGGCCGTGACGTAGCCTTTTACCCTGTCGTAGCTCAGTCGATTAAGGCAGTGTCTGGGATGCTCCCGGACGCAGGTTCGATTCCTCGTCACGGCCCTTGTGGATTTGTTCATTTGATGCATCACGTTAGTGTGATCTGTGTGTGTGTAGTGATGGGTGTTGACATGCTGTACGATGCCATTTAACATATGCGCCTTAAGTTCTGTTAAATCGTTAAATCCCATTTTGTTTTCTTGTAAATATTTAAATAATAAATAGCAAACCAAATACTGTACTGTACTGTTCAACTATTATAGTGTGTTATTAAATATTTGTAACGAGCTCTCCACAGGAATAAGAAAACAATATAATTCTTGCAACACCTCTAATGCCACTTCCTTGGTAGGCTTAAGCGAGTCATATCTGTTACTCCACACACTCGATACTTCTCCCTCCCTCCTTCCCTTCTCTTCCTGATCGACTCACTCTCTCCCTCCTCCCTCCCTCCTTACTTGCCTTCCTGATCGACTTCCTCATGCCTTCCTTCCTTCCCTTCCTGTTCGACTTCCTCCCATCTTCCCTTCCCTTCCTGTTCGACTCCCTCCACTCCCTCCCTCCTTCTCTTCCTGACTCACTCCCCTCCCTCCTTCCCTTCTCTTCCTGAACTCCTCCCTTCCCTCCTTCCTTCTCTTCCTGACTCTCCCTCCTTCCCTTCTCTTCCTGACTCCCTCCCTCCTTCCCTTCTCTTTCTCTTCCTAACTCCCTCCCCTCCTTCCCTTCTTTTTCTATAAGACAAATGAAAAAAAATATTGAAAAATTTGAAGAAGAAAAATGTCATAAAGGTTTGTTCAGGTATGTATCCAGGCTGCTCCATTATTTAAAACATCGAATATCATATTGATGTTTTTCGGTGGTAGAACGGATTAATTTGATTTCCATTATTGTTAGTTTAGTTTGTTTATTATGCACCCCATACCCATCCCGTGGGTGGTAGTGGAAAGGGTTACAGAGGCACATAATGGGCTCAGGGACTGAACCCCGCAATTCATTTAGCTAAGCAAGTTACTCTTGATGAGCTAGTTACAAAATTCAATATAAGTCGTCACATCAACAATGGGTTCGAGATCGACCTCAAGTACAGGTTCTAAATTAACCTTAACATGCTCGGGTCTAATATCCTGCTATCCGCACAGTCGCATGTCATTTTGAAAAAAAAAATATATATTTTCTTCCTAACCTGTTAATTTGTGTTCACTGATCACGGGAAAAATAATAAAAAAATCGTAAGTGCCATATATTGCCCGCTATAGGGCGGGGAAGTCTGGCAAATTATAGGCGCCGACTCAGCATGCGTCCCAGGCGGTCTGTTGCTGCCAGCTGTCAGGCCAGAGTTGCCACAAAGAGATAATTACCTAATTATTTCAATGTCTCTGATTGATGTTTCATAGTGAGAGGTTGTGTTGGCTGGAGCTCCGATTGTAGCGGCGTTATTGTAGCAGTAATGGAGGGATTACTGGAGGAATTGGTGAACTTGGTTGGGGCTCTGAGAGCAGAGGTGGATTCCTTACGAGAGGAGGTGCGACAGCTGAAGCGTCGGGGGAGGCGGAGAAGACCAAGATAAACAAGACCTCGTCGTGGAGAGTCGTTGGGGACAGGGGTCTTAAGAAGACCTTGACAAGGCCGCCTACAGACGCCCTAAAGACGGCAAATTCATTTGCCGTGTTGGAGGACGAGTGCTGTGGTGAGCCAGCGGTTCACTCCGAAAAGAAATCAGCAAGGAGCGGCGAAGCGCGGGCCCTCAGGGCGCTCAGAAAGTTAAGGAGGTACCGAGGCGAGTTTTGGTTGTGGGAGATTCCCAGGTGAGGTATTTAGACAGAACGTTTTGTGCCAGAGATAGGGGGAACAGATTAAGAGTTTGCTATCCGGGAGCTGGAATTGGTGATATTGTTGGAAACATGAAAGATATTATGACGGGAAATGGGAGCAAACCCATTATTTGTATTAGTGTAGGGGGTAATGATGTTGGGAGAGTTAGAAGTGAGGAACTAATACTGAAATTCAAGACAGCAATAGAATTAGTTAGGAGCAAGGGAGGAATCCCGATCATATGTGGCATTCTTCCAAGAAAGGGAGTGGGAAATGAATGGATGTCGAGGGCACTTGGTGTCAATTGCAGGCTGGAAAGATATTGCAAATCTAATGCAATATCTTATATAGACAACTGGGAACACTTCTATGGAAGAAATGAAATGTATGCTCGGGATGGGGTGCATCTATCGAGAGCTGGGGTTGTTGCTGTTGCAAATTCGTTGGAAGAAGTGGTTAGAGGTGTTTGTTTGGGTTTAAACTGTTAGTAGATAGAGGTATGGGAATTGATTTGGAGGAAGGATGTAATAAAAGTATGTGTTTGCGGGAGAAAGGAATTGGCAAAATGATCAGGGAAAGAGAAGGGCCTCAAAATAACAATTCACTTAGGGTATATTACACAAACAGTAGAAGTCTAAGAAATAAAATTAACGAATTAAATGCTCTTGTCTGCACAGAAAAAATAGATATTATTGCACTTACCGAAACGTGGATGAATGTTGATAATAGAGAACTATTAGCCGAATATCAAATAAATGGATTTAAACTATTTCACACAGATAGATATATTAGACGAGGTGGTGGAGTAGCCATATACGTTAGGGACAATTTGAAATGTAGTCTCAAAGAGGGAATCAAAACTGAGCCACACACAGAAACTATTTGGATAGAATTAAACGAAAAAGCAAATAATATTATAATGGAGTTATATATAGGCCACCAAATTTAGACAGAATGGAAGCAAAGCATCTATGGGATGAAATATCTAGGGCATCTAGATCTAACAGTATTTATGTCATGGGTGACTTTAATTTGAGTGGAATAAACTGGTTGAACAAAACAGGGAATAGTGAAGCAGAAGATTTTCTAGAATTAATTGACGATTGCTTTCTTACGCAACACATTAAGGAACCAACACGGGAAAATAATATTTTAGATTTAGTGTTAACTAACAGGGAAACACAAATTAATGACATCGAAATAGGGAGTGAGCTAGGGAACAGTGATCACAAAGAAATCAGATTTGGCATAGAATGGAATAGACCTGTAGGAGAAAATTCTGTTAAAGTGCCAGATTTTCGAAAAGCTGATTTTAATAGCCTAAGAAATTTTTGGGTCAAATTGATTGGAAAGTCTTGGGTATGGGGTGTGGGCCGGTCTTGGAGCGAGACATGAACCCAGCGATAGGTGATGTAAATGGGGATTTCGATGTAGATTCAATTATAACGTATTTAAGAATATTCTAAACAAAGCACAGGAACGTAGTATACCACACAAATTGAATAGATCGATTACTAATGACCCAAAGTGGATAACAAAGAATTTGAAGAATCTTATAGGTAAAAAGAGAGCTTGGTACAAGAGGATTAAAAATGGGGAGGTCACTTTAGAACAGGAATTCGTACAACTAGTTAGAAATGTTAAAAAAGAGATAAGGAAAGCAAAAAGAAACTATGAAGTTCGTATAGCAGGGCAAGCAAAGACAAATCCTAAAGGGTTTTTTCAGTTATATCGAACTAAGACTAGGGAAAGGATAGGTCCATTAAAAACTGAGACAGGTCAAATAACAGATAGTGATGAAGAGATGAGTAGTATTTTTAATAAATATTTTGTATCTGTATTTACTAAAGAGGAACTTAACAATATGCCTTCAGCCAACAAGTCTATGTGGGTGGGGACGAGGACAGGTTGACGAGTTTAGCAGTTACCAGGGAGGATGTTCTTAAACAAATAGTAAAACTCAAACCAAACAAATCCCCAGGGCCGGATGAAGTGTTTGCCAGAGTGCTGAAAGAATGCAAAGAGGAGCTTTGTGACCCACTGTCAATCATATTTAATAAATCAATAGAGTCAGGCACAGTGCCAGAGTTTTGGAAAGTTGCTAATGTGATACCAGTTTTTAAGAAAGGAGATAGATCACTTGCGTCTAACTATCGACCAATTAGCCTAACGTCTATTGTGGGAAAGTTACTCGAATCTATAATAGCAAATAAAATTCGTCTTCATCTTGAAAAACATAAATTAATAATTGAGTCGCAACATGGTTTATAAATGGCCGTTCATGTTTAACAAATTTGTTATCTTTTTATTCTAGCATAGTTGAGGCAGTTGATAGTGGTAAGGATTGTGATGTTGTGTACCTTGACTTTAGCAAAGCTTTCGATACAGTGCCACATGAAAGACTGATTAAAAAGATAGAGGCTCATGGTATTGGGGGTGCTATATTAAGCTGGATTAGGGCATGGCTATACCAAAGGAAACAGAGAGTTAGTATAAATGGAGTCAAGTCAGAGTGGGAAAATGTTGTAAGTGGAGTGCCTCAAGGCTCTGTCTTGGGACCTCTGTTGTTTATAATATATATAAATGATTTAGATTCAGGTTTGAGTAGCAACATTTGCAAATTTGCCGATGATACGAAAATCGGTAGGGAAATTAATTCGGAGGAGGACTCACTATCACTTCAAGTTGATCTAGATAGGGTTTGAAATGGTCAAAGGACTGGCAGATGCAGTTTAATGCTGATAAATGTAAAGTTCTGAGGCTAGGTAATGATGATAGAGTTACAAGATACGAGCTAGATGGTGTTGAGATTGCGAAGTCGGATTGCGAAAGGGATCTGGGAGTTATAATTAGTAAGAATTTAAAACAAAAGGATCAATGCATAAATGTTCGTAATAAGGCAAATAGGACACTCGGATTTATTAATCGCAGCGTAAGTAACAAGACACCTGGTGTGGTTCTCAAGCTATATCTTGCTCTGGTTAGGCCCCATTTAGATTATGCAGTTCAGTTTTGGTCGCCATATTATAGAATGGATATAAATTCACTTGAACGTGTCCAGCGTAGGATGACTAAGTTAATTCCCCAAATTAGAAATCTTTCATATGAAGAAAGATTAACAAAGCTTAATTTGCATTCACTGGAAAGGCGAAGAGTTAGGGGTGACATGATAGAGGTTTACAAGTGGATGAATGGACATAACAAAGGGGATATTAATAGGGTATTGAAAGTATCAACACAGGACAGAACGCGAAACAATGGGTATAAATTGGATAAGTTTAGATTTAGGAAAGACTTGGGTAAATACTGGTTCAGTAACAGGGTTGTTGATTTGTGGAACCAATTGCCGCGTAACATTGTGGAGGTGGGGTCCCTCGATTGTTTCAAGCATGGGTTGGACATGTATATGAGTGGGATTGGGTGGTTATAAATAGGAGCTGCCTCGTATGGGCCAATAGGCCTTCTGCAGTTGCCTTTGTTCTTATGTTCTTATGTTTTTTGCTGTAATATTATTCAATAGTGTGTAGTTTGATATATTTATATAATAAAATGAGTGAATCATTGCTGAGTGAATCAAGGGAGTGAACATATACAGCACGTATAGACGCGATAAAGCACCTAAATTATTGGGATCGTCTCAAAGCTCTCCAAATGTACTCACTAGAAAGAAGACGAGAGAGATATCAAATAATATACACCTGGAAGATACTGGAGGGCCAGGTCCCAAATCTACACAGTAAAATAACAACGTACTGGAGTGAACGATATGGAAGAAAATGCAGAATAGAACCAGTGAAGAGCAGGGGTGCCATAGGCACAATCAGAGAACACTGTATAAACATCAGAGGTCCACGGTTGTTCAACGTCCTCCCAGCAAGCATAAGAAATATTGCCGGAACAACCGTGGACATCTTCAAGAGGAAACTAGATTTATTCCTCCAAGGAGTTCCGGACCAGCCGGGCTGTGGTGGGTATGTGGGCCTGCGGGCCGCTCCAAGCAACAGCCTAGTGGACCAAACTCTCACAAGTCAAGCCTGGCCTCGGGCCAGGCTTGGGGAGTAGAAGAACTCCCAGAACCCCATCAACCAGGTATCAACCAGGTATTGCTGTACTCAAAAATATGGTGTGCATATTGTTGATTCAGTTATGTTCATCAATCAGTGAACAAATACTTTGTCGGTTATTACACTATAAGCACAGGTTATATATAAGTATCTGCATGTTTTGTTCACTATAACGAACCGCTAAGTAGCTATTATGAGTCAAAAAGTAACGAGGAGTGACCGCCGTGTACCAGCCAGCCACTCCCGCCCTCCCTCCAGTCATCTGACTCGCCCACATTCTCCTCCCACACTACTGTTTTTGCTATAATTCACTATATACAGATGGTATATATAAGTATCTACATGTTTTGTTCACCATAACGGTACATCTAAGCTTGTATGGTGAGTCAAGTCACAAAGACATAGGACTTAACACAGTCAGCTAATGGCTGCCTCCCTCAAGGCCAGACGCACTAATATTTCTCCTCCAACAATACTGTGTGGTGTTATTATGCTATATACACACATTATAAATAAATATCTACCTGTTTTATTCACCATACTTGTACAAATAAACTGGTATGGTGCCCATAGACCATCGTGGTAACCAGTAAACAACACCGTCGTCTGCACGGTGGCGTCGTGCAGACGATGCCACCGCCCTCACCAAAATGGCGGCTCCAAACCTTCTCTTGCTGTTTATACCCTCTATACACACGTTATATATAAGTATCTACATTTGTGTTCACTATAGCGAACCACTAAGCTGGTATGCTGAGTGCAGTCAATAAAAGGTGGCCACACACAGTCAGAAAACATCGCCACCACCCTCCCTCCCACAGCATTACTCCTCCCTCCATGGCGCACAGCGCTAAATATCATTGCAATCCTGCTATTATCAGAACCCTGGTCACTTTTATCACAGTCAGGGGTCTTCTGAAATAATATCATCGCTACATAATAGCATGAACAAGTATATTATGGCATTTTTAGGCGATGCTGTGGTCACAAGCTGAACAGCAGTGCTGTGAGCTCATGCTGCGTGCGTCAGGCTTGGTAGCTTACGCGATACTGAGGCCCCTAACACCCGGGAGTTTGGCCCACGATTTTTTTAAAAATGGCGTCTGTTTACAAGAGCCCTGATGAAGGTGTGGTGAACCCCGTGTATCTGCGGGCCGTTTAAATCTTGCGTAGTGCTCCAACACTTCATATGAAGTGAAGAGCAGTCAACTGGTAAAAGGCCTAGCACTTCATATGAAGTGATGAGCACTTTAAGGGTTAAGCAACTGACATATGTGGAGAGCTAGTGTCACAATTTATATGTTTGTCCTGCACACTGCCCCCCATCCAGTGGGCAGCAGTGGATAGGTTACAATCACTCTGTTACTACCTACAGTTAGCAAACTGGGGATATGTGGCTAAAATTTCTGGTAGCAGATCATTTTGAATGAAATATTTACACATCGCTGGAACATTGGTTATAGAATTGTCTCTAAATTCACGTATCTTTTCGCACTCCATCACATAGTGACGGAGGGTGTGCGAATATTTTTGTTAACACAGTTTACATTTGGTCAGGTCTACATCAGCAGATAATGAGAATTCCCAGAGATACTCGTAACCGAGTCTAAGCCGAGCAGTGGTAACATCTAGAAGTCTGCTGATTTTATTGGATGATCCATAGATGTGTGGTTCCTCTTGCATGATAGTATGATGATAGATGGAATTACTGGTGTCAACTTCACTTTGCCTCAGATCTACAAGATCTTGTTGAAGTTCTCGGTGTACTGCTGCTCTCAGATTGCTCATTGACAATCCAAGGTTACACTCAACGGCTCCTTTAAAGGCAGATTCTTTGGCTAACTTATCAGCTCTATCATGCATTCGGAGGCCAACATGAGATGGAGACCACATGAAATGGACTCTGTTACCATCCTTAATATTTTTGTTGTATTTGTGTCTAGCTTCGGACACGAGCATGTTAGTTATGTCGTAAAGAGTTGAGAGCATTTAAGGATGATAAGAGTCACTTACAATAATGTATCAAGTTTGGAGACTTGTACACATTTCAGTGCAAGGAGCAAGGCAAATAGTTCAGTCTGAAGGGTAGAGGCCCAGTTGTTTATACGAACTCCCACTCAATGTACAAGCCATCGCCCATTGTCAGAACAACTGCACTTCCAGCTGCACCTGTGGTGTGGTGTGTAGGGAACCATCAGTGTATATGATTTGAGAGAGAGAATGCTCTGTGGACAGAGCATCAATATGGCTTAAGGCGTTGAGCTTTGCCTCAAGACGAAGCTGGGGCTAATCTCTAATTTGCTTCTTGGGTGGAAAGGGAGGGATTAAAACCGGAAAGGGTGTAACCTCCCACAGTGCAGGAAAGTGCCGTTGTTGTTTCTCTTGGTACAAATCATGAACCTGATACATTCTGAGTTGAGTTCCAGTTTTTGTTATCCATTTGGAACAATGCTGATCTTCAATAAAGAAATTCTGGAGGGTTCTGTGCAAGGATTAGGATGAGTTAGCCTAAGCATTTTTATACCAATTTGACAGTTAATTTCAGTAACACGATCAACATGCTCGGAATATTAAGTTCCTTTCTCATATTAAGTATCTTGTGGTACGAGGGCACCCAAGGATTATCCTCAAGGCTTCGTTCTGCAATTTTCAAGCCCTCCAAGCTTTCTTTCAGGCATCAAAACAGAGGTGCAGCATAATCCACTAAAGATCTGATGTATGCAAGGTACATTTTTGACAATTCTGACATTGGCACCATAGCCTGAGTGATAACCTGCACAGCCTTGAGAGCTCAGAGCCTCTCTTTATACTGACGACAGAGTCTGAATACAACAAGACCATACAGTGGCACCTCAAGGCCAAGGTATTTGATCTGTTTACATAGTCAAGCTGGGAGCCATCAGACAGTTGCATCTTGCGAACAGCTCCTCCCTGCCTGGGTGGGCGCCGATTTAGTATCTTTTGTTTTCTCTGCTGAGATAATTAAACCTAGATCCTGACATGAGTCTGATACAGAGTTAAGAGTGTTCTGTGTGTTAGCATACCCAGTGGGTGTATCATTATATTATCAGCATAGCTAATGATGTGGACGTGGGTTTGCTCGGTATAGAGTTTAACAGCGTGTTCATTATTGTCAATGGGGACATTCGTTTTGTATGACGTCTGTTTCACATGACGATCATGCGCGCCAGAACGGATTAAATTTGTTTATCGAGGTTCCACTGTAATTGATTTATATTTGTTGAAGTGCATCTGGAATTTCAAGAAAAATAAATTACGGAGTTCCTTCAACTGTTACGGTATCGACACAGTCACTGGAGTATAGAGTGGCGATTTCAGTGCCATCTAGGGGTTTGCACTCCAACTCCTCAGGTATTTGGTGCAACTTGGATAACGCCATCGTTGGTGGGGCATATAGAAAGAGGCTATAACAGCAAGAACCCAGTTACTGGCCCAAGTTACATTTGGACAAGAGAACTCTGCCCTCTGTATTAGTACATGACTGTCTTTTGTATACACATATACATCTATAATACAACTAATGTACATTATTTATTTCATTACAGCTATATCAGGACTTGTTGACTTGAACACAGACAAGACCAACATATATAAACAGGTATCGATCACATACCTGCGTTAATACCTGATTGATGCGGTTCTGGGAGTTCTACTCCCCAAGTCCGGC
>WNGS01085921.1:0-20168 GCA_020271785.1 Procambarus virginalis
TATATGTAACTCCTTTTTTGTAACACAGTTCAAATAAAGCAAATATAATGTGTACATACAAAAGAATTGGGTGGTAGGAGAAGAAAATATTAGTGTTCAGTGAGAAACTACAAGTCTCTCCTCTGAATACTTTTATTTTCTTCTCCGAGGTATGGGTCCCCACATTGCACCAGAGGTGGTACCCTCACAAACTTAAAACTATATATATATATACATATATATATATATATATATATATATATATATATATATATATATATATATATATATATATATATATATATATATATATATATATATATATGTCGTACCTAGTAGCCAGAACGCACTTCTCAGCCTACTATGCAAGGCCCGATTTGCATAATAAGCCAAGTTTTCTTGAATTAATATATTTTCTTTAATTTTTTTCTTATGAAATGATAAACCTACCCATTTCATTATGTATGAGGTCATTTTTTTTATTGGAGTTAAAATTAACGTAGATATATGACCGAACCTAACCAACCCTACCTAACCTAACCGTGAGAACAAGGAGATAGTTGTCAGGAGAGGCGACAAGTCGCTAATATACGTCATCCTTAAGAAAGACGAATATCTGGCGAAAATGAACCTCATACTCTCTGACCAAACTAAATTCCAAAGAGTAACGAAGGACACTACAGCCGAATTGAAAACAAAGTTCAACAAATTAATTGAAACTGTGAATGCCAAGAAATCCGGACTCCACCTGCCAAAGACTATTGGGAATATAAACCTGGATATGCGTATGGAAATGTCAAGACACATAAGCCTGGAAACCCACTTCAGCCAATCATCAGCCAGATACCTACACCCACGTACAGACTGGCGAAACAACTCAACGGCTTACTGACTCCTTATGTCCCATGCGCCTTCAGCCTGAAGTCCCCGAAAGAATTTGTTGACTTACTGCGGGGAACACGGGCCACAGGAATAAGAGCCTCGTTAGACGTAGAATCACTGTTCACCAACGTACCTGTGGAGGAAACAATCGGGATGATAGTGGACCGAGTGTATCGTGATCCGGCCTGTACTCCTCTTGACATACCTGAAAATATTCTGAGGAAACTACTCCAATCTTGTACTAAAGAGGCACCCTTCTTGAGCCCAGATGGGCACATGTATAAGCAAGTAGATGGGGTCGCCATGGGTTCTCCCCTAGGTGTCCTGTTTGCGAACTTTTACATGGGTACTATCGAGAAAAAAGTCTTAGTCGACTTGAACTTGAAACCGGCCATATACTGCAGGTATGTTGACGACATTTTTACACAGGTACCTGATGTCAGACATCTGCAGGAGCTGAAGGAGGCGTTTGAGCAGAATTCTGTGTTGCGTTTCACTTACGAGATGGAGAAGGATGGGAAGCTGCCCTTTCTAGATGTAACAGTCATGGAAAGGAGCAGAGGTTTCCACACTGCAGTCTACACTAAGGAAACAAACATAGGAATGTGCCTAAATGCCAACAGTGACTGCCCAGACAGGTACAAGCGGAGTGTTGTTAATGCTTATGTCGACCGTGCTCTCAGCCACAGCTCAGAATGGAAGCAAGTCGACGAAGAACTCTGTAGGGTAAGGCAGGTCCTAGTCAACAACGGCTTCTCCAATGGTTTCATTGAAGACATCATAAGAAGGAAAGTGAAACGCCATGCAACCTCTGAAGAGACAACTAATACAACACCTATACCCACTATTAGACTATTTTACAGGAACTTCTTTTCCACAGCTCATAAAGCGGAGGAAAGGGTCCTGAAAGATATTGTTAATAGAAATGTTATCCCTACAGACAAAAATCAGAAGATACAACTAACGATTTACTATAAAACCAAGAAAACGGCCAGCCTACTCATGAGAAACTCTCTAGACACGGAGCAGAACGCTTTAAAAGAGACAAACGTCGTCTATGCCTTCAAATGCCCTCTTGGGGACTGCAAGCCTCAAAAAACTCAGTATATAGGCAAGACAACAACATCTCTTTCCAGGCATTTAACGATGCATAAGCAACAGGGCTCCATTAAGAAACATATATTTTCTTCCCACAACCAAACCATCACCAGAGAAATCTTAGCAAACAACACAGAAATCATTGATAGATATAGCGACAGCAGGCGGCTTGACATCTGCGAGGCACTACACATCAAGAAGTCAACACCAGCAATCAACAGCCAATTAACACACAACTATATTCTACCCACTTCAAGACTCCGCTCCAATATAGAAACATCAAGAAATATGGGCCAATAGGCCTTCTGCAATTCTAACTTTACCCAACTTCTATCTATACCCATTGTTTTGTACCCCACTATTCTGTACCCCGTATTGTATTACATCACCTCACCCCAATGCAGGTATAAGAGCCAATGTTGTTTCAGTCATAAGTTCAGTCATAAGTTGTGTGTGGATAAACTAAAGTCTTTGAAAATGTAATAAGTTTTTCGAAACGCGCTCAAGTGTCGTGTCAGACTAGAAATAAAAATGAATTTTTGAGAATTGATTTTTCATTTACCGTCACCAGTAAAAAGAAACATAAGGAAAATCGAGAAAATTCGTGTTAGAATTATTAATCTCACTTTTTCGGTCATATTGAATAATATATATATATATATATATATATATATATATATATATATATATATATATATATATATATATATATATATATATATATATATATATATATATATATATATTTATATATATATATTGTGATGGAAAAAAGAAATGTAGGTGTTCAGCAGTCCTCCCAATAGCTGGGGTCAATGCCTATCACATTTAAAAAAAAAAAAGATGACTGCGTAGCTGTTGTGTCCTTTGGCAAAGTAAGGCAAAACTTATAGTATGAACAATGAAACTTTAATTAAACTGAAAACAAATTATGAATAAGATAATTCCTTGGCTATGTACAGTGCAAACAAACAACATTATAATAACATAAAAATAAGAATTTTGGTAACGTTACTCTACAAATGAATAAAGACATGAAATGAATTAACAGGTGCTGAGAATAAAGCGCTGGCTGAGAACATCCACTAATAGACAGAGCGTATATCAGTTGGTTGTTTCAGCTTGAGAGCACAGGATATTGTGACGGTAAAGTGTTGGAGTATGGTGTTCGGCAGTCCTCCAATGGCAGGTGTCAATGCCTGGTCACACACAAAAAAAGAAGACTGCTTGCCTGTTTGTCTGTCGTAAGGTAAGGGAAGACACGCAAAACACAAAGTAAAAATAATGAAACTTTTATTAATTTAGAAAGCAAAATATAAATAAAAACAATCTCTTGGCTTAATTGAATTTAAAATAAGTTAACAAACACAAAATAACAAAAATAAGAATATAGATGAATTACAATAATACAAGGTGCAAATAAAGTCAGGTGCTGAGAATACTGGCTATAGCTGCTACCTCCCTTTAGTATACGTAAGCCAGGGCTGTAATATACCAGAGAGATATCAACTTCAGAGAGCACAGGGATATTCTAAGGAAGGTCTGCAGGAGCGACCTAGACGTCGACTCGGCTAGATGGCGTGCATGGTGCGAGTGCAGTAAGCTGACGGCGACACCAGCCAATCAAAAGGCAGGCAGGTGGAGACTGGTAGTTAGCTTGTTGAAGTGTCGCGCTGAGCCGTTGGGTGGGAGGTGAAGGGGGGGTTTGCAGGGTACATTTTGCTTCCCGGTCAAAACATTTTGTGCTACTGCTGGACGTATCTTGGATGTAGCATCTTGTACTTGTAGTAGTTGACGTAACTTATATAGGGAAGAGCAGGCTCAATCTCTCTTGAAAGAGATTATCATCACAACTCTCCCCCGATGCCTGCGGTTCCGGAAAAAGTTACGTTTTCAGGTGGTAGAGTGGTAGGTGGAGCTGCCTTTACCTCATGAACTCTGGAGAGGGCGTCGGCTATAATGTTGTCAGACCCCTTGATGTAGCAGATATTCAGATTGAAATCTTGTAGATATAAAGCCCATCGTAGAAGACGTTGATTGTTGAGTTGGGCATGCTGCAGGAAGTGAAGAGGGTTGTGGTCCGTATAGATGGTAGTAGACCAAGTACTTTGGAGGTATGGTGCAAAGGGCTGTAAGTTCAGGACGATGAGTAGTTCCCTCTCGATAGTGCTGTAGTTTCTTGTAGCTGTAGTAGCTAGCAGATAGAATCTTCTCGCCTTGTTGTTGCTTCAGGTCACCCCCGATGCCGGTACCACTGGCGTCGACATGGAGGATGAAAGGCTTCGTGATATCTGGCGAGGCGAGAATGGGATTAGAACATTGCAGGAATTTGAGTTGTTCAAATGCAACGGTTTGCTGCATGGTCCAATTATACCGTTGCTTGGGACTGGTTAAAGTGATTAATGGTGTCGCTACCGTACTAAAATTCCTCACAAACCTACGGTAGTAGGAGGCAAGACCAAGGAAGCGCAGGAGCTGCTTCCTGCTGGTAGGCTGTGGATAATGCTTAATGGCTTGAGTATGTATGTTTAACGGAGCAAGGCTGCCACTCCCTATTACATGACCCAGATAACGCACTTTACCTTTGGCAAAGGTGGACTTGCCCAAGTTGATGGTGAGGCCGGCTGTCAGGAGCTTGGCGAACAATCGTTGCAGCTGGATCAGATGTTCGCTCCAGGTGTTGGATGCTACAACGATATCATCCATATTGGCGTAGGTGTTATCCAAGCCCTGGATGACGCGGTTGACAGCTCTCTGAAAGGTGGCCGGGGCATTGCATAGTCCAAAGGGAAGGCGTTCATATCTGAAAAGTCCAAAGGGAGTGATAAAGGCAGATATTTCTTTGGCTCGCTCTGTTAGACATATTTGGTAATACCCCTTGAGCAAGTCCACTTGGGACAGGTAGTGGGCATTACCAATGGCGTCAAGGATGTCATCTATTCTAGGTAATGGGTACGCATCCTTGACAGTCATATTATTTAATTTCCGGTAGTCGGTGCACAAGATACAGGGTGAGGCCCAGGGGGACTCACAAGGGGTAGCCAGTCCATGGTCCAGGAGGTACTGTACCTCAGCACGCATGACTTCCTTCTTGCTAGGGCTGATTCGGGAGAATGGTTGGCGAATCGGCCTGGGGGTCAGGGAGCAGTTGGATGTCGTGCTGAGTCACATTACACTCTTGTGGATCATCTCGGAACAACTTCTTATGTTCCTTGAAGATTTTGATGAGAGGTGCACTATTATTGTCCTGAAAGTAATTATGAAGATCAGTTAGGATTTCCGAGTTGGAAAGCGCTGACTCAGTGCCAGTGCTTTCGGGAGGAGAAGCAGGGAAGGTCTCACTGTGGAGGTATGGACCTTTAAAGGTAGAGTAGTTTAGCAACACAGTGGGAGGAGTACCATTATATAGCTTCAGGAGGTTGACGTGGCACAACTGGGTCTTCCGCCACCTATCTGGAGTCTCGAGAACGTAGTTGTGGTTGTTTCTGCACTCCTTGATGCGGTAGGGTCCTGAAAACCTGTTTTGCAAGGGAGAACCTGGGATAGGAAAGTAAGCTTGCACGAAGTCTCCCTGTTTAAATTTCCTTACTTTGCTGTGCTGGTCATAATGAGTCTTCATCCTCTCTTGGGCTTTCAATAGATTGTTCTTGGCAAAGGAATGCACCCTCTCTAGAATGTGTTGTAGGTTTTGAAGAAACTGGGGCACATTCTGATGCTCACTGAAGGTGGCGTCACGTAGAGAGTCTTTGAAAGCCTTGAGAGGAGTACGGCACTTACGTCCGTAGAGCATCTCATAAGGAGATACTCCTAGAGACTCATTGGGAAGACTTCTGAAAATACACATGATGAGATCAAGTTGTTTATCCCAATCCTTAGAGGTCTCATTGCAAAACTTTTTTAGGAGTGCTTTAATAGTCTGATGACTACGCTCAAGAGAACCCTGTGAAGCAGGATGATAGGGGCTGGACAGTACCTGTGTGATGTTGAACTCTTCCAGTGTCCGTTTGAAGAGATCACTGGTGAAGTTGGTGCCACAGTCACTCTGAACCTCCCTCGGAAATCCATACTGGGTGAAGATCTTCAGTAAGTGTTTCACCACAGTAGCAGCCGTAATGTTCTTTACTGGAACTGCTATGGGGAATCTGGTGGTAGGACACAGGATGGTTAGTATATAGGTGTTGCCGGAACTGGTCCGAGGTGAAGGACCAACACAGTCTATAATAAGTCTGTGGAAAGGTTCCGCAGGCACCTGAATGGGTGTCAGTGGTGCTCTGGGGATAGAGATGTTCGGTTTACCTGCCATCTGACATGTATGACACTCTTTCACGTGCTGTTTGACATTGTTAACCATACCTGGCCAGTAGTAGTCTTGTCGAATTCCGTGGTAGGTTTTGTTAAAACCGTAGTGTGACAGTGCTCCGTGGGCCAGGTGTAGAATAGTGGGCCGCAGGCTGGTAGGAATCACTAGTTGTTCGACGTTGGCCCAATCGTCATCCTCCTTCAGTTTACTGGGTCTGTATCTGCGGTAGAGCAACTCGTTCTCTAGGAAGAACCCAGGGATACTGTCAGGTTGAGTCTCAGCCTGGAAGAATAATGGTGTCAAGGTAAGATCTTCCCTCTGTAACTTACGGAACTCCAACGCGGTAAGATTCGGGGGTAGTTTCAGAGGGTCTTGAGGGACAGCGGTAGCAGTAGAGTCAGCTGGTTGCGGTCGTGCAGCTTGTGCACGGGTGGTCACCAAAACCGGAGGAGAAACTTCATCACTCTCTTGAACCTTTGCTGGAACATACGCAAAGATCGGATTATCCAATACCGAGGTACACACCTGGGGTTTGTCCATGACGATCAGGTTGGTCGGTTGCAGGTCTTCTGCCAAGTCGTTGCCTAGGAGAAGTTGCACTCCAGGCATGGGAAAAGGCTTTTCCCTGATGGCGACTTGGACTTCACCGGTCACGAAGGGACAATCCAGGTGGACTCTGGCGAGAGGATAAGGAGTAGTAGCAGTGAGGTCAGTGATGAAGACGGTTTCCCCGGTGTAGGCGACATTGGGCACAGCTGATTTCAAGATTATTGATTGAAGAGCCGCTGTGTCCCTCAAGATCTTCAGTTTGAAACGTCCCTCCGAATCTGAACCGTTGGTAGAGACAGTTCCAGGATACAGGTGTATACTGAAGAGAGAAAGATCATTAACATGAACACCAACATTCATCACAGGCTTACCGGACTTAGGAGGAGTCTGTTTGGGTTTAGTGGATTCAGTAGTACCTTTGTATTGAGACTTACCACATTTATCTATGGTATGTCCATAGAGTCTACAATACTTACAGTACAATTGCGAGCTATCTTGATCTTTTTCGTAACTGTACCAAGACTTCTTACTGGTAGGTGGTTCTGGTGTCAGCCGGTGGATGAGGCTGTAGGTGTCAGCCGACTTCGCACATTTTACGTAATCGGTCTCTTCCTTGTCTGCTAAATATAAACGGACAGGAGGAGGTACACGCCTCAAGAATTCTTCAACTAGCATGAGGTTGACGAGTTCTGCAAAGGTAGAGACATGTGCCGCTTCCAGCCATTTCAAAATATACCCCTTTTTGGTATTAGCAAATTCTAGAAAGTTGGTGGTACTTGCCTTAAGGTGGTCACGGAATTTCCGTCAGTAGCTTTCAGTGGAGAGAAGGTAGGCGTCCAACACTGCTTGCTTCAGGGTCTGGTAGTCATTCTCAGACGCCAAAGTACTGAGGGTGACTGCAGCTCTACCTGTAAGATGTACTCTGAGAAGGGTAACCCATTGGTCGGCAGGCCAGCTAAGTTGATTAGCTAGGGTCTCAAAGGTGGTAAAGAATACATCGATCTTTGACTCTACGAACGGTGGCATTAACTTACTTGCATGGGAGACATTGAAACTTACTGGAAGACTGGCAGTAGCTTGCTGGCGTTGAGCTTGGTGTGTAGTTTCCAACTCTAGTTCTTGTCGACGACATGCTAGAGCCAGATCCACTTGCTGTTTTTCATGCTCGCGTTGCATCTCCAGGTGACGTTGTTTTACTTCCAGCTGTACACGCTCAAGCTCTTTGAATAGGGCGGCCTCTTCTTTCTTGAGCTGGAGCTCTCTTTCTTGCTCCTCTTTCTTGATGGCAGCTGCTTCCTTTTGTTGCTCTCGCTCGATATTGGCAAGTTCAAGTTTAAGTCTCATAGTGGCCAAATCATGTTTATCTGCAATTGTGTAATGTTCGTGAGTGTCAGTCTATTACCCTTTCATCTAAAAAGTGATCTAAGAGTATGTTGTATATCTCATTTTTGTTGGCTCCATGGGGAACATCTAGGTGATACTCATGTGCAAGAGTTTGTAATTCGGTCCTCTTGGCACGACTTAAGTTCCCTATTTCACCTGCTGGATCTGCACGGAAAGCTTGGAGACGAAACATGGTGAAAATTTAGCAAATAAATATACAACGAATATACTGTTGTGATATGGTGAATGTCAGAAACAGGACAACGTGGCAACTGGTACCTATCCTGTGGAATCGTTAACAATTAATGTTAATTCAAGATGGTAAATGATTAATAAATCAAGATCGCAGGAAATCTTGTACCCGGTACTCACTGTAGGAGAATAAGGGCAAGAAAATCCTAATAATTAAGTGAAACTGAGTTTCTAAAACAATTTTTTTTTTATTTATAAAAGATCCCAAGTATATAACAGAAAAAAGCACAATAACAATACATGAAGCTATTCAGGGGAAACATACAGGGAAAACATAGCAAGGGAATACACCATGAACACATGAAGAACAGACCAAACATACATAAATCCAAAAGTGAAGGAATCATGATACAAAACAGGAAACCCCGAAACGGGCACTGGATACATAACAAAAGGAAAACACAAAAAAATTCAAGAAATAAAGCACAAATAACATGAAAAATAGCCACACCCATAACCACCAAAACACAGGCACATATTAGGACATAAAACATGAGGCCACGCAAACCCCAAGCACAGAGGCAAAAACACAATAAGAAACATGAAAAAAACACAGTAACAAACAGCACCTAACAGGCACACGCAGGAGCCAGGAATAAACACCTACGCACACACAAAAGCAGGCACAAACACAGCCAGTCATACACACCCAGGCATAAAGACAGAAGCACAGAAATACCCCAACCTCAATGACTACACATATTTATCAGGGTACTCCTGCACCGGAAAGCGCAGGCAATAAGCCTCCCAAACCGCTATCTGAACATCAGATACCGGACGCCCAGGAGAGTCACACGGCCGAATCATGAAATCCGGCACCCCACTAAAAAATTTCCTCACCCGAGGAACCCAAATGGTAGAAGGGTCACCCGGGATAGGACGCACCCGGACATCATAACTGACCGACAAGGAATTCGACTCCTCCAACACTACCTCGGCGGGCGATAAGAGAGGGAGGGGCACCTCCCCAGGGGGCCGAGCATCTGGAAGCGCACCGGAAAATGCACGAGGCGGCTCACAGGGCTGCGCACAAGGGGGGATCCGCAGACGCACGGGGGGCCCCCTCTCCCATGAACAGGAGCAGAGACCCTCCGACGCTCATCCTTCTTCAATATCACGACGAGGTCTCAGTCACCAGGGGTAGCCTCCCACGGAGGGGAGCCAACAGCAGAAGGCGAAGGGCTTAACACAGAAGGCAACTCAGAGCCCGCGACTGCATCCTCATCCATGTCAGCACACTCATCCGCCCACGCACGAGGGGGCAACACAATCCGGGAACGCTTCGGAACAGGTCGAAGGTCATCAGAACTATCGCCCCCCCCACAGGAGGCACCCGAGATGGGGTTAGCGGCGGGGTGCCCCACAACCGGGAGCGCACTACTGCGCAGAAGGGCATCCTCAACAACATGGGGATAAGGCCTCTATCCACTGGGGAGACCGGAGTCGGAGAGACGACAGGCGCAATTGATGACAAGGAAGGGGCCCGCATAGGGGAGGGATCCCTCGATGAAAGCAGGACGGGCAGAGAAGCAGGAGCGAGCACAGGTGAAGAATCCGTCGGAGGCGAAGGGGTAGGCTGCGAGGCCGGCGCCGCACACACCACCACCCCCTCACGTACAGAGGGAGGATCCACAGGCGAAGCACTGCGTGAGCGCAAGAAAGGAAAATCAGCTGCATGAAATACAGAAGGCTCCACCGTGCGAGGCACGCTGCACCCGGCCGCAACGTGGCCCTCTTTACCACACCGGAAACAGGTGCGAGACTGGCCCTGATAGAAGATCCTCATGGATAGCCCGCAGATGGAAACCCGGGAAGGGATGTCGCTGGTGAATCGCATGCCAAGCGTTCGCACTCCAAGACGGAGTCCCTGCAGCCTCCCAGAACGTAAAAAGGTGAATCGATGCGTCACCACCGCACCAAACCTGGCAAACTCGGAACGCAGTTCCTGCTCTGGGAAATCTACCGGCACACCGTGCACACTCACAAAAGTCAGTGGGCCCCACGGATCCATCACCCGCACAGTCACAGCAGAATCTGGTAGTGGAAACATCTCATCATTGTAGCGGCGCACAAAATCTAGGTAGCCGGCTGATGTGGCAAATTTCACCGCCATACGCATAGACGTAAGTTTCTCCAGGCCAAGAAGATCGGCGACCGTCACTTTCAAAATGTCCAGTAACGAGACTGCTACGAGAGGCCAGTCCACAGGAGCTGAGAAAGCAAGCCCCACAGTATCTACACGGCAAAGCGGCCTACTCCCAGCCACCGCCATGCCGCCAGCTGACACGCCGGTCAGCGGGCGGACCATGCCACCAACACCAAACCACCCTCACGCAGCGCCAAACAACCACTGGGAAAGCGAGTGGCGACGACTACCCCCTCCAGTGGCGAGGCCCGGACTCCAGATTCTAAAACAAATGAAACATTTAATTGCTCCAAAAGTGAATTAGGTAGTCCAAGAATGTAGGCATACCTTGCCGAGTCTCTATAGGACATAAAGCACGTTTTTCCCACTAAATGAAATATGATACTTACAGAATTAGCGAACTTTCGTGCTCTGAAAAAGAAAGGTAATTCCCTACCTAAGTAAATATCATCATCTCTGACCGACGTGTAGGGGTGCGAGTGTCAACTGGTGACGAGAACTGTTGCCGAGGTCCCAACTCGTCAATAAAGTCTGTGCTAGAGGAACTATGGCCCTCTTTATCCTCCTAAAGTCGGATTGCAGAAGATTGGGTGCTTTGACCCGAAGACAAACCAAAGTACCAGGGTACCCAAAATGATGATCTGCCAAAAATATGAGCAATATCCTAGGGACAAAAGGTGGTAAACACGGGTAATAACATGGAGGGAGAGATGACCAATTAAGAGAATGACTGAGGCCTACAGTCACCACGTAATCCAAAGTTGTCTCACACTCACCATATGCTACTCCCGGAATGCACAATACACACAGCACCATATGAATAATAAAATTGAATATTGAAAATATTGAAAAGCAAGTGTATTAAAGCCAAGTACGCTTACCACAAATTTATGTTCTGGTACCAGTACCTGAGTGAAGCTCCTAGGACAGGCCCCCATGTATGTGACGGTAAAGTGTTGGAGTATGGTGTTCGGCAGTCCTTAAATGGCAGGTGTCAATGCCTGGTCACACAACAAAAAAAAAAAAAGAGACTGCTTGCCTGTTTGTCTGTGGTAAGGTAAGGGAAGACACGCAAAACACAAAGTAAAAATAATGAAACTTTAATTAATTTAGAAAGGCAAAATATAAATAAAGACAATCTCTTGGCTTAATTGAATTGAAAATAAGTTAACAAACACAAAATAACAAAAATAAGAATATAGATGATTTACAATAATACAAGGTGCAAATAAAGTCAGGTGCTGAGAATACTGGCTATAGCTGCTACCTCCCTTTAGTATACCTAAGCCAGGGCTGTAATATATCAGAGAGAGATGTCAACTTCAGAGAGCACAGGGATATTCTGAGGAAGGTCTGCTGGAGCGACCTAGACGTCAATTCGGCTAGATGGCGTGCATGGTGTGAGTGCAGTAAGCTGACGGCGACACCAGCCAATCAAAAGGCAGGCAGGTGGAGACTGGTAGTTAGCTTGTTGAAGTGTCGCGCTGAGCCGTTGGGTGGGAGGTGAAGGGGGGGTTTGCAGGGTACGTTTTGCTTCCCAATCAAAACGTTTTGTGCTACTGCTGGACATATCTTGGATGTAGCATCTTGTACTTGTAGTAGTTGACGTAACTTATATAGAGAAGAGCAGGCTCAATCTCTCTTGAAAGAGATTATCGTCACAATATTCTAACTCCAATAGCTGGTGCGGGCCCAGACATCGGCTAGGTAGATGGCGCTGAGGTGCAGAGGTGCAGTCATCGATTCACCAATCAGAAGCGGGAAGGCTGGAAGTGGTAGTTTGGTGATCGGCGACGACGGAGGGGGGCGGAGGAGAGCGAGCGTCTGATACGTATGCGCCTGGCAAAACGTATTTTACTCAATAGTACTACACTTGCTTGTAGTACCTAGATGTTGTAGATGTACTGATGTAACATGATGATAGGACAGAGCAGGCCAAATCTCTCTTGAAGGAGGTTATCGTCAATATATACATATATATATATATATATATATATATATATATATATATATATATATATATATATATATATATATATATATATATATATATATATATATATATATATATATATATATATATATATATATATATATATATATATATATATATATATATATATATATATATATATATATATATATATATATATATATATATATATATATATATGAATGAAAACTCACACCCCAGAAGTGACTCGAACCCATACTCCCAGGAGCAACGCAACTGGTATGTACAAGACGCCTTAAACCACTTGACCATCACGACCGGACATAATGAGGTGATAGCCGAAGCTATTTGAACCACCTCACCGCCGGCACTCGGATGGTTATCTTGGGCATAGCATTTTACCAAATCACCTCATTCTTTGGGGCACACGTGAGGAACACAAATGCGAACAAGCCTGAATGGTCCCCAGGACTATATGCGAATGAAAACTCACACCCCAGAAGTGACTCGAACCCATACTCCCAGGAGCAACGCAACTGGTATGTACAAGACGCCTTAAACCACTTGACCATCACGACCGGACATAATGAGGTGATAGCCGAAGCTATTTGAACCACCTCACCGCCGGCACTCGGATAGTTAAAATGCCCAAGATAACTATCCGAGTGCCGGCGGTGAGGTGGTTCAAATAGCTTCGGCTATCACCTCATTATGTCCGGTCGTGATGGTCAAGTGGTTTAAGGCGTCTTGTACATACCAGTTGCGTTGCTCCTGGGAGTATGGGTTCGAGTCACTTCTGGGGTGTGAGTTTTCATTCGCATATAGTCCTGGGGACCATTCAGGCTTGTTCGCATTTGTGTTCCTCACGTGTGCCCCAAAGAATGGTGATTTGGTAAAATGCTATGCCCAAGATAACCATCCGAGTGCCGGCGGTGAGGTGGTTCAAATAGCTTCGGCTATCACCTCATTATGTCCGGTCATGATGGTCAAGTGGTTTAAGGCGTCTTGTACATACCAGTTGCGTTGCTCCTGGGAGTATGGGTTCGAGTCACTTCTGGGGTGTGAGTTTTCATTCGCATATAGTCCTGGGGACCATTCAGGCTTGTTCGCATATATATATATATATATATATATATATATATATATATATATATATATATATATATATATGCAAACAAGCCTGAATGGTCCCCAGGACTAGATACAACTGAAAACTCACACCCCAGAAGTGACTCGAACCCATACTCCCAGGAGCAACGCAACTGGTATGTACAGGGATGCCTTAAACCACTTGACCATCACGACCGGACATCATGTCCGGTCGTGATGGTCAAGTGGTTTAAGGCATCCCTGTACATACCAGTTGCGTTGCTCCTGGGAGTATGGGTTCGAGTCACTTCTGGGGTGTGAGTTTGCAATATATATATATATATATATATATATATATATATATATATATATATATATATAATTTATTTATTTACATATTTATTTATCTATTTATTATCCTGTCTTAAGGATTCCCAGATCTTCAGTACTGGATCGGCGCCACAGACGAGGCCCAAGAGGGACTGTGGCTGTGGGTGAACCAAGAACCTGTACAGATGGGCACGCCTTACTGGGCCAACTATGGCTGTAGCAATCTCCAAATGCCTACTGGCGGAACTTCTCGCAACTGTCTTGCTCTTGATAGTAATTATCACTGTATTTCAGCGATTTAGGGTGTTCTCTTGCATTCTACGTAATTTGCGAGCAATAAAGGCAATAGTCCAGGTGGTATTATGTGCATAGTTTCTTTAACACTGATCAGAGTTACAATTTTCTGAAGCTCATTGCCAAACCTGAGCAGAGAAGGAGGCGTTACTGAGCCAACAATGGCAGTGGCACCAACCGGTAGAGACTCTCAAACCTGTTTAATACCAATTACAGCTTGTATTTCAACCATTTATTTTATTGCAGTGATTTGCCTTGCAATTATACCTTGTATGTAGTCAAAGAATACTGTACTATCCAAAAAATCCAAGTGATATACATAGTGGTTTGTTTTATTACCTTCAAAATGCACATTAACATTTATGTATTTTTTATGAAAGCTAAATTTTTAACTACACAATTTTTCAGTGCCATTGTCAATCAAATGAAGAATTTTCAAATATCAAATTCAACTGATTTTTTTCATAAATGTTTGTCCATTTATAATATACTAACAGTACTCGGCCACAGCAACCTTCCCTGTCCCCCAGTCCTCCCCACCATTCCCCCCTCACCCGTCCCCTCGTCCTCCTCACCATCCCCACTCCACCATCCCCCACTCCACCATCCCCTCTTCCTACCCACCATCCCCAACTCCCCTGTCCCCTTGTCCTCCCCACCGTTCTCCGTTCTCCTGTCCCCTCGTCCCCGTCATCCCGAACTCCCTCGTTCCCTCGTCCTCCCCACCATTATCTACTCCCTCGTCCAATGCCTTCCCAAATGATCTGATGTTCCCATCAGAAAATTGGGATCATCAAGTGATCTGATGTTCCCATCACTGAAAAACAAGAACAGTTAAAAAACGAAATGAAAAAAATAAAAAAAAATAAACTACACTCACGAAATGAACGGTATGGTAAACAACACAGCTCAATTCCAATGCAATGTCACATAAAATAATAAAACAAAAATTAAAATAAATCAAAATCTATGAAAATTCAATTTGTTAATGTAATCAGAAACATTGAAAGAGTAACATATGTAGTATAGAGTGTGTTGCTCTTACGTGCAATAGATGGTACTGTTTCGTAAAAAAAAGGTTTTACCTGTCACAGGTTTGGCATCTATACTTATACTTAGAGAAGAATGAAGACAGATGATGATAGACAGACTACAGGACGACCTGGACAAATTGGACGAATGGTCTAGAAAATGGCTACTAAAGTTCAACACAGGAAAGTGTAAAGTAATGAAATTAGGTGAAGGGAGCAAAAGGCTGAACACAAGGTACCATCTGGGAGGTGAAATCCTGCAAGAGTCAAATTGAGAGAAAGATCTTGGGGTTGATATCACACCGAACCTGTCCTCAGAAGCCCACCTCATAAGGATATCATCAGTGACATATGCTAGGTTGGCCAACATAAGATCTGCCTTTAGAAATTTGCATAAGGAGTCATTCAGGACCCATTATACCACTTGTGTCAGACCAATCCTGGGATATGAAGCTCCAGCTTGGAATTCATACCTAGTTAAACACAAGACTAAGTTAGAGAAGATTGAACGGTATGCCACCAGACTTGTCCCCGGAACTGAGAGGTATGAGCTACGAGGAAAGGCTAAAGGAGCTGAACCTCACGTTCCTGGAAAACAGAAGAGTAAGGGAAGATATGATAACCACCTACAAAATTCTCAGGGTAATTGATAGCATGGACATAGACAAACTCTTCAGCACGGGTGGAACACAAACAAGGGTTTACAGGTGAAAACTTAGTACCCAAATGAACTACAGAGACATTAGAAAGAATTTTTTCCGTGTCAGAGTAGTTAACAAATGGAATGCATTAGTCAGTGATGTGGTGGAGGCTGATTCCATACACAGTTTGAAATGTAAATATGATAGAGCCCAGTAGGCTCAGGAATCTCTTCACCAGTTGATTGACAGTTAAGAGGCGGGACCAAAGAGCCAGAGCTCAACCCTCGCAAGCACAACTAGGTGAGTGCAGGATTTCATTATGGACTATACAGTCTGCTGATCTTGAGGAAGCCAGAACTGTTGCCTTAAGTCAGTGAGGGGTACCTAGTGCCCTACCATGCAGTGTTGTGTATGTGTAATAACACAGTTAGGTTGCTTATTATGTGGTAACGGGGAAGTAATATTGGAGTTTTTACTTACAGATCTATGTCGGCATGCTGTGAGCGGCCTCCCACACTTTACTATGTTATAATTGTTCGTGTCAAACCAGAAACGTAGATCATTTTCAAGTTTCTTAGGGACGTTTTCAAATTCCATCCCGTATGTATCTGTTTGAGCTCTTTTGACCCAGTACTCTAAGGACCTAGGGAATTGATGTTTGATTCCTATTTTCTTTAGAAAATCAAACACTATTTGTGTGACACCTAGTAGTTTGTTTAGTTCACAGTACCGATTAGGATCAATTACCAAAGTCCGAGTTGGTTCTGAATTCTCAGTGGGAGAAATGACATTGGGCACAATGACTTGTAGCTCTTGTTCAAGCCACTGGTCACTGACTAGCCAATGAGGTCCATTGAACCACATCTCTGCTTTGGTTAATTGCCATAACGTCAGGCCTCTGGAAAGATAGTCAGGTGGATTTTCTTTGGTGGGTACATATATCAGTTTGTACCTTGTTGACAACTCTCGTATTTCCTTAACGCGGTTACTCATGTAAGGAGTTTTACTGTTGTTATTTCTCATCTACTGTAGCACTGCCTCATTATCTGACCATACCTCTGTTTCCTCAAAGTGGATGTTACTTAAGGCATTAATCAGATAATGAGCCAATCTTACTCCTAGCAGCTGTTAACTCTTAGTTAGGGCTGTTAACTCCAGTTGTGGCAAAGACCATTTCTTCAACGGTGCCACTCTGGCATTTGATGTGAACAAATTGGCTTGACCATTTGATACCAGGTAAGCTACTGTGCCATAAGCCTTTCCTGAGGCATCGCAGAACATATGTAGCTTAATTGGTTGGTTTTCGTGAACAGTGTTCCGAGGGAACTTGACAGACTCTAGGATTCTTAGATCCTTCACTAGCCCCCTACCACTTTTCTTGTATGGTAGGTGTTAGAAGATCATCTCAGCCTATCTTCTGATGCCAGCATTCCTTCATTATCAACTTTCCATTTATCAAGATTGGTCTTAATAGTCCCAAGGGGTCGAAGGGTTTGTTGACTTGGGATAGCAGTTTCCTCAATGTTAGATTGGTGGTATCTGGTTCCACCGAGTTGATGGTCAACTGATCCGAAGTTGTATCCCATTCGACGCCTAGTAACTTTGTCATCTGGGGTACCTTGCAGTCTGGAAATTCCACTTTGATCAGTTGTTTTAAATTTGAATTATTGGAGGCCTACATCTGGAGAGTCATATTTGCTCTCAACAACTCTTGATTGGCCTCGTGGTATATGTTCAGCAGTTTACTTTCATTGCTATTTGTTCCTTGGAAATTGTCCACATACAGGTTGTTGCTAATTTCAGTTTTATTTGGGCTATTAGACTTCTTCAAGTGCATATCTAAGGTTGCTTGAAGCAAAAGTAGTAGCACCAAACAAAACTGATGTAAACCTGTATGTGATTAATTCACTGTTTGGATCGCTAGGATCCTTGATCCATAGGAACTTTGTATAATTACGGTCTTCTTCCAGGAGACCTACCCTAAGGAATGCCTTACTTATGTTGGCCATGTATGCGTAAGTCCTTAGGAGGAACTTTAACAGCACGTTGTACAGCCTTTGTGTCAGGCTAGGGCCAGTTTGAAGGCAGTCATTCAATGAGACGCTATTTAGTCTGGTCTTGGCACTGCAGTTAAAAATTATCCTCAGTGGGGTAGTGGCATAATTTTTCAGTACTGCATGGTGCGGCAGATAATGTCCTTCCTCAGGGTTATCATTGGTTACAACCTCGATTAATTTGTTATCGAGTTGTTGTTGGATTATACCATGGTACAATTTCAAGTTCTCAGGTTGTTTATTTAAGTGCATCACCTGAGACCTTAATTGGTTTTGTGCCATGAAATGGTTTACTGGTAGCTGAGGATGATTCAGCTTCCATGGTAATCTGACCAGGTATTGGTTGTCCCTTGTAGACAACTGAGTCTAGGTATTGTTTTTATGTCCAGTCATCATCTGAACTAGGTTGTTCAGGGACAATGCCTAGAGTTGCTAGATTCCATAATTTATGTACTAGGGGGATCAGGCTCATCTTCAGACGTGTCACTGAATATGAGTGGTGACTCTTCTCCACCTAGTCATGCAACCATCACTGGGTTGGCTTGTTGGTTGTCTACAGGTGTGGGTTGCTTAATTCAGACTCAGACTTCAAGACTTCAGATTGGGCCTGTGAGCAAATTATCTCCTGAAGACATTAACAGGTTCATTCCCTGCTGTTTAGCACTTCCAGTGATAAACTTATGATAATTATCTGCACTGACAAGGAATCCCATATTATAGAGGTGATCAGATGTTATTTTGTTGTCATCAACTTGATTCCTTTTTCTTGTAGGAATTTGGCTGTTGTCCCTAGACCATAATTAAATAGGTCAGATGGGATTTTGTCTACGACAATGGCCTGTATCATTCGGGCATAACTGTCTAAACGTACTAAAGGTTAGGCCACTTTGTAAACTTGGGTTCCTGAATTAGTCAAGAATCCTGATATGTCTAATCTCACCTGTCGTACTGGTATTAGTTTCAAAGCGTCTGCCACTTCCTTGGGTGACAAATGTCTTTTGGATCCTTGGTCAAATAACCCATGAGTGGTAACCTTTTTCCTTCTGTTTTTAAGGAGTAGTTGGGCAGTGGGCAAAGCTGTGTTATTATCAGACTTTGTTGAAAGGACACTTACATCCTGACGTACTTTACAGAACTGTACTGTAGTGTAAGTTTCTTCCTCCACCAGGGGTTTGGGAGACCTTGGTCTTGGGTCCCCACACAGTGTTGCATGGAGTTGACCCTTATTGCACCTATTTCAGGTGCACATTTGAGCTGCACAGGTATTGAGGTTGTGTGACCTTAGATACCTGGTGCATTTATGCAACTCCTTGAGTCGCTTTACACGTGTAGCACGATCAGGGTAAGTAGTGCAGTTGTATATGGAATGCACTTTATTTCAGAACAAACACGTCATCCAATCTCCAGCACCTTTTGGAGTCACCGCCTTGGGTGACACAATAACGGTAGGTTTGGAGGGACCCAGTGCACATGTGCCCTCACCGACATGATTCCACCTTTTTGTGGAGGTAGATGGTTCAGGTTTATTTGGTGTACTGTGTGTACTCTGTGATTTACCTTTGGGAGGAAGGGGATTTACCTTTACCTTTACTGTAACCCTGGGGAGGAAAGAGGAATGGTGTGACCCTGGGGAGGAGGGGGGTGATGGTGTGACCCTGGGGAGGAGGGGTGATGGTGTGACCCTGGGGAGGAGGGGTGATGGTGTGACCCTGGGGAGGAGGGGGTGATGGTGTGACCCTGGGGAGGAGGGGTGATGGTGTGACCCTGGGGAGGAGGGGTGATGGTGTGACCCCTGGGGAGGAGGGGTGATGGTGTGACCCTGGGGAGGGGGGGGGTGATGGTGTGACCCTGGGGAGGAGGGGTGATGGTGTGACCCCTGGGGACGAGGGATGGATGGTGTGACCCCTGGGGAGGAGGGGTGATGGTGTGACCCCTGGGGACGAGGGATGGATGGTGTGACCCCTGGGGAGGAGGGGTGATGGTGTGACCCCTGGGGACGAGGGATGGATGGTGTGACCCCTGGGGAGGAGGGGAGATGGTGTGACCCCTGGGGAGGAGGGGTGATGGTGTGACCCTGGGGAGGAGGGAGGATGGTGTGACCCTGGGGAGGAGGGAGGATGGTGTGACCCTGGGGAGGAGGGGGGATGGTGTGACCCCTGGGGAGGAGGGGTGATGGTGTGACCCCT
>WNGS01085921.1:21168-35890 GCA_020271785.1 Procambarus virginalis
GCTGCAGGTGGACACTCCTGCTCCTTTCCATGACTGTTACATCTAGAAAGGGCAGCTTCCCATCCTTCTCCATCTCGTAAGATAAACGCAACACAGAATTCGCTCAAACGGCCTCCTTCAGCTCCGCAGGATGTCTGACATCAGGTACCTGTGTAAAAATGTGCGTCAACATACCTGTCAGTATATGGCCGGATCAAGTTCAAGTCGACTACGACTTTTTTCTCGATAGTACCCATGTAAAAGTTCGCAAACAGGACACCTAGGTAGAACCCATGGCGACCATACTACTTGCTTATAAATGGTTGCCCCATCTGGGGCTCAAGAAGGGTGCCTGCCTCTTTAGTACAGATTGGAGTAGTTTCCTCAGAATTTTTCAGGTATGTCAAGAGGAGTACAGGCCGGATCACGATACCACTCGTCCACTATCATCCCTGATTGTTTCCTCCACAGGTACAGTTGGTGAACGATTGATTCTACGTCTAACGAGGCCCTTATCCCTGTGGCCCGGTGTTCCCCGCAGCTAAGTCAACAAATTCTTTCGGGACTTCAGGCTGAAGGCGCATGGGACATAGGAGTCAGTAAGCCGTTGAGTTGTTCGCCAGTCTGTACGTGGGTGTAGGTATCTGGCTGATGATTGGCCTGAAGTGGGTTTCCAGGCTTACTGTGTCTTGACATTTCCATACGCATATCCAGGTTTATATTCCAGAAATCTTTGGCCAGGTGGAGTCCGGATTTCTTGGCATTCACAGTTTCAATTAATTTGTTGAACTTTTTTCAATTCTGCTGTATTGTGCCCTTCGTTACTCTTTGGAATTTAGTTTGTCAGAGAGTATGAGGTTCATTTTCGCCAGACATTCGCCTTTCTTAAGGATGACGTATATTGAGGACTTGTCGGCCTCTCCTGACAACTATCTCCTTGTTCTCACGGTTATGGTTAGGGTAGGGTGGTTAGGTTCGGTCATATATCTACGTTAATTTTAACTCCAATAAAAAAAAATGACCTCATACATAATGAAATGGGTAGGTTTATCATTTCATAAGAAAAAAAATTAAAGAACATATATTATTCAAGAAACTTGGCTTGATTATGCAAATCGTGGCCTTGCATAGTAGGCTGAGAAGTGCGTTCTTGGCTACTAGGTACGACAATATATATATATATTATATATATATATATATATATATAATATATTATATATATATATATATATATTATATATATATATATTATATATATATATATATATATATATATAATATATATATATATTTTTTTTTTTTTTTAAACCTAGAAGGGGTACCACCTCTGGTGCAAGTGTAGGGACCCATAGCTCAGAGAAGAAAATAAAGAGTACTCAGAGAAGACCTTGTGGATCCTCACTGAACACTTTGATATTTTTCTTCTCCTACCACCCCTATTCTTTTGGTATGTGTGTATATTTTCTAACTTTATTTGAAAATGTCATTACACAAAAAAGTTACAGTATTGATTACATGCAGGGTACAAGGCTGCTTGTCACAAGTTGAAAAGCTCCAGCTCCTCAGATGGCGTACAGGAACCATGGATGCAATAAGCATTTCCTCTCTGGATTGCCACACTGAGGCGCTGAAAAAGATTATATATATATATATATATATATATATTATATATATATATATATATATATATATAATATATATATATATATATATATATATATATATCACTAAGAACTCTTTGGCCCGGCCAGGATTCGAACCCATGCCGTCCAGGATCACCCCTAAACGTACACAGTACCGTGACACCGCACCGCACCAATGATCGTCATTGGTGCGGTGGTCACGGTACTGTGTACGTTTGGGGTGATCCTGGAGGCATGGGTTCGAATCCTGGCCGGGCCAAAGAGTTCTTAGTGATATATGGCTTGCGCGTTTATGCAGCTTTCTCACATATATATATATATATATATATATATATATATATATATATATATATATATATATATATATATATATATATATACAAATGATTTAGATTCAGGCTGGAGTAGCAAACATTTGCAACTTTTCCGATGATACAAAAATCGGTAGGGAAATTAACATGGAAGAAGACTCACTATCACTTCAAGTTGATCTAAATAGGGTTTTGAAATGGTCAAAGGACTGGCAGATGCAGTTTAATGCTGATAAATGTAAAATTTTGAGGCTAGGTAATGACGATAGAGTTACAAGATACGAGCTAGATGGTGTTGAGATTGCGAAGTCGGATTGCGAAAGGGATCTGGGAGTTATAATTAGTAAGAATTTAAAACAAAAGGATCAATGCATAAATGTTCGTAATAAGGCAATAGGACACTGGGATTTATTAATCGCAGCGTTAGTAACAAGACACCTGGTGTGGTTATTCAGCTATATCTAGCTCTGGTTAGGCCCCATTTAGATTATGCAGTTCAGTTTTGGTCGCCGTACTATAGAATGGATATAAATTCACTTGAAAATGTCCATCGTAGGATGACTAAGTTAATTCCCCAAATTAGAAATCTTTCACATGAAGAAAGATTAACAAAGCTTAAATTGCATTCACTGGAAAGGCGAAGAGTTAGGGGTGACATGATATTGGTTTATAAGTGGATGAATTGACATAACAAAGGGGATATTAATAGGGTATTGAAAGTATCAACACAAGACAGAACACGAAACAATGGGTATGAATTGGTTAAGTTCAGATTTAGGAAAGCCTTGGGTAAATACTGGTTCGGTAACAGGGTTGTTGATTTGTGGAACCAATTACCGCGTAACGTGGTGGAGGTGGGGTGCCTCGATTGTTTCAAGCATGGGTTGGACATGTATATGAGTGGGATTGGGTGGTTATAAATAGGAGCTGCCTCGTATGGGCCAATAGGCCTTCTGCAGTTACCTTTGTTCTTATGTCACTGACCTCCAGCGAGAGAACATTCATAACAGCGTGCACAACACCCACCAATAATGTAATCATTTACTGTAACTTTCTGGGACTTTCATTACTGTAATCTGCCATAATCAGTAACAGGAACATAAATATTTACGAGGACGTAAACATACCGCTGCGTGTATGTAGCGGATGAGGGCGGAGTACACTTCAGCATCGTCCAGGATGGCCAGGTCGCCGCCAAGACTTCTACAGTGGGTGCGCATAGTATCCCATGTGCCTGTGTTCGAGACGTCAACATAGAGGCAGCGTCCTCCCACATCATGGAATGGTGACGTGCAGCTGGTGCCTGAAAAGACAGACGAAGCGAGTTTAGGGGCTTAGAAAGCAGAGACTGTATAAATTGTCTTATTGACGTGTAGTTTAAATTATAGGATATTCATGTTTGTGCCACCTCTTGGATGGCTTAATCTTCATCAATCAATCGAGGTATAGTATGTGGTCTGTTTCGATCCAAAAGAACACTTGTCTTCCTTTGAGTCATTCTCACCTAATACCAATGTATACAGGACTGCCAAAAACAATAAATTTAGTCGGGAGATATAATTTTGTATAATTGATTTATTATCATGTTATAATATATCATCGAAACCAACGTCGTCTATGCCTTAACATGCCCACTTGGGGACTGTCACCCCCAAAGATCTCAGTATATAGGCAAGACAACAATGTCTCTTTCTAGGGGATTAACAATGCAAAAGCAACAGGGCTCCATCAAGGGACATATAATCTCCTCACAGAACCAGACCATCACCAGAGAAATCTTAACAAGCAACACAGAAATTATCGACAGATACAACGA
Organism: Procambarus virginalis; assembly: GCA_020271785.1. NCBI lineage: Eukaryota > Metazoa > Arthropoda > Malacostraca > Decapoda > Cambaridae > Procambarus > Procambarus virginalis. The sequence continues at coordinate 24,918 of WNGS01085921.1, forward strand.
CAACAGGAGACTCGACATCAGCAAGGCCCTTCACATTAAAAAGTCAAAACCAATCAACAGCTAATTAACACATAATTACATTCTACCCACATCAAGACCCCGAACCAACACAGAAGCAAGATAGAACACGCAATGGTGTACGCACTGATTCACATGTTCATCTCAGTCATGTCCTGAATCAACTCATCTCAATCATGTTCTGTATCACCTCACCCCAAGCGAATATAAGCATTAACAGAGTATGTAAAATTGTCTTTGAAAATTTAAGGAGTGTCTTGCAAAATGCTTTTAGGCGTCACACCATAAATAAAGTATGAAAATTGAGCTTTGGAGAGTTAATTTTTCAACTACCCTCGACAGTAAAGAAAAACATAAGAAATATTGAGAAGATTCGTGTTAGAATCATTTATCTTACCCTCTCGGTCATATTCAACAACATATGTTTGCAAGAAAGAAATAATTTTTTTTTATCAAAAATTTTCATTTTTGAACACTGGGTTAATAATAAGGTTAACCTTAATATTAACCCAGTGTTCAAAAATGATAATGTACTTAGGTCCATGTTAATTAAAAACTCGCCCTCATCTGTAGCAGGTTGTGTGTACTCCATCTCTTGTAATGAGTGTGCATGTGTTTACATCGGTAAGACTGGCAAATATCCTTTCCTCGCGTTTAAAATAACATTCATATGCTATTCGTACATCTCAGCACTCCAATGCATTGTATTTACATTCCAGTTCATGCTATCATTCTATCGACTTCAGAGGAGCAAAATGCATTGTTAAAATTAAAGGTTTTGTAGAACGAAATGTGATCGAGTCTGCTCTAATCAAACATTGAAACAACAGCCTTAATGTTAGCCCCGGTATGTACAAGTTGGATCTCCATATAAGCCTCAATATAGCATCCATTTAACCAGTATGGCAGTTTTATATATCTTCCAATTCTGTATATTAATAGGAGCTGCATCGAATGGGCCAATTGGCTTTCTGCAGTTGCCTTCTGTCTTACAATTTCCTTTCCTTCACCTTGTCTTGGTGGTTAGGTGATCTGCCCTGATGGGAATAAAGGTCTGATCAACAATGTTTCCACCTATCTAGGAATAATCCTGGACACACACATGAATTTTAATGCTGATGTCACTTACTTGAGAGAGCGAACTGCAGCCCGGACGGCAATCCTCAGGTCGCTATAACCTCCCTCTCTGGAGGAGCCAATCTGCAAGTCATTTGCACATACTATGTACAGGCAGTCAGATCAGTGATCGACTATGCAGCACCTGCACTCACAAGTCTCACACCAACAGTGGAAAAAGCTTGAAGTTGCCCAAAACAATGCTATGAGAGCCGTACTGGGAGCCCCAATGTGCACCAGGCTTGAAACTCTTAGACTGGAGGCGGGTTTGCCCTCTCTTCAAGAAAGAATATCACAAAGAACAGCTACAATTATCAGTAAGATAATTATTTCTCCTGATCTAATCCCAGTACGGCAGGCCTTGATGGTTGGACTTGGCCAAAACAATGGAAACTCTTGGGCTGCAAGAGCAGGAAATGTCCTAAACAGACTACGTTTAAAAAGCATGATTCTTGATAGAAAGGGTGATCAACCACACCCAAATTACACTTCTTCCGCACCGTGGGAAGAGCCTACCTTCAAAATAGTAATAAAAAGTCTCCCAATTGATTGACTGATGAAGATTAAGCCACCCAAAAGGTGGCACGGGCTTGAATAGCCCGTAAGTGGTGGTCCTTTGGAGCCATTACCTAGATCTGTGGAGGTGCGAATGCACCCTATGGAGAGGTCGTGACCTCCAGTCTCCCAATGAAAGAGGCTGCCTATGATCCAACAATCCTAAGGCGCATTATAGAAAAACAAATGCTGCATTGCAGCAGCAGGAACCACCCACATCTTCACAGACGTATCGGTTGACTCAGAATATGAGAGTGCTGGCGCTGCTCTTTACACGGAGCCCTCACTACAGGGGGAAGTGGGACCCCCGTCTTGAACTCCACGTCAGTACTCTGGTACAATTTTTTATTCAGTAAATCTTTTCAGTGTTGTGAGGTCGCATTTAATCGTCAAGCTACTATCGCGGGGGAGGATACTGCTTGACAGTCTTTATGAGGGTGTCCAGCTGCTGGACACCTTTTATGACCAGAAGAGTGGCTGTGTTGATGGTTTCAGGGTGATTACTGCAAGATCCGGGGTCTCTTGAAGATCTTCTAAGGTCGTTGGTTGCTTCACATTCCAGGAGATAGTGAAGTAGTGGCTTTTCTGTGAGAGTTTGGCAGAAGATGCATTCTCTCTATCGGGATGCACCAATCTCCCAGTTGCATCTGTAACCTAGATGTAGTCTACATAACCGAACTGCTATTTCCCTGTGGATTCCTTGTGGAATATTTAACCTTTCTAATTTGGTTGCCTGAAGGTACCATATTGCAGCGGGCGAACCTTCAGCTACTCTCTGGTGTAGATGGGCTTTCTTGAGGTGTGAGAGTTTTTTAGTGATGATGTTTTTTTATGTTCTCTAGGCTGGGTTGGATTGTTTTATGTCTCACTTGTGTTGGCGCTTGTGTTGTTTGAAATTCTTCGTGTCCGTGAGGTGGACATTTATGGCATCGAGTTGGTGACAGCACGTCGGGCGATTATTAAGTTTACAGTGGAGCTGGCGTATCGGGAGTTTCTCCGTCGCTACGAGGGGCGGACCTTACCCCTGCTGGCCGTGCAGGCACTGTGACCCTCTCTGATCATAGTGGTGCCCTCACTTATGTCAGTGTTCATGGAGTTTTCGGAGGGACTGCTGCGGCGTTACTTCGTTACTTCGGCCAGTTTGGCACGGTTGTTAGTGTGCGGTTGCACATGCTCTCCCTGGGGACGCACAAGGGTGTGCAGACGAACATTCGTACCCTGGGAATGCGGCTACGATCGGACATTCCATCCTCTGTGAGACTCCTGGGATACTACGTTCGGGTGTTTTACGCCCGCCAGCCTCGGACGTGTTAACGTTGTGGTCTTTTGGGCCATAAGGCTGCTGTGTGTTCTGCGCCTGCCGTTGTGCCCGTGAACAGAGTGACAGCTCTGTCGAGTAGAGTAAATTCATGGAAGTAATTATCGATCCGTGGGATCTCTAATCACTTGCCGAAGTTTATTATTAGAGTGAGCATCTCCTTAGTGTTCCACATAGCATTTAAAAAGTGCTACAGGTGAGGTCATTGGATACGATAAATAATTATATTGCCACAAAGTCGAGTGTGTTATTATTGTGTTTTCAGTAATTGTCATTGCAATGTGTTGGGCCGTGATTCTAATGTGTGTGCTTATTAGATCACCGAGTGTGTTATTACTGTGGTTTCAGTAATTGTCATTACAAGTGAGTTGCAATGGTTGGGCTGTGTTTTAATTAAGTGTTATTAGATCACCGAGTGTTGTGTTACTGTGTCGTGGGTGAAGTCGTCCGTGTGACAAGTACAGGGAGTAAAAATATTGGTTTGTCATCGAAGTCTAATATTCAGTGAGGGTTAATTAGTCATCGGTAATTAAAGTAACGTCACTAGGGGGACGCCCATTGCTTGAGAGGTACTGTCGTGCAAGACAGTTTGAGTAACGTGCGGACTTTTGGGTTAATTATCTTTCCAAGGGACTGCTGGATTGGTCGGTCAAAGGATTGGGGGGCCAATCAGCCACTTCAAGCGAAGTCAGACAGTGGTGTAGGATGTCGGGGAGGGCGGAAGACTTGCATTAAGACTATCTGTTGCAAATTATCTGTCAGTTGGACAGATAATAAGGGTTCACAGTAATCAAGGTAATTAACTCTGATCAGGGGGTTCGATCGACCCATACAAAGGCTTCATTGTTTGCATTAACGTAACGTCTGTTATTAAGTATCTGTTAGTTGGAATGGTAATTTGATTGACTCTCGGGAGAGTAAAGTCATTGTTAAGTAACGTAGACGCAGTGATTAGTTATCGGTCTGTAGGGTAGTTAACTAGTCACCTGAGAAGAGATGTTGCAATATTTCTGTACTCAAGAGCTTGCGGGTATAGCAATGAGAAAACCACCACTGCCTGTTCATATCCACAGGACACCCGTCATCATTTTTTATCCTGGACCTCCGGTCCGGCTCCGGAGGGAGCTGGTCGGCCGAGCGGACAGCACGCTGGACTTGTGATCCTGTGGTCCTGGGTTCGATCCCAGGCGAAACAATGGGCAGAGTTTCTTTTACGCTATGCCCCTGTTACCTAGAAGTAAAATAGGTACCTGGGTGTTAGTCAGCTGTCACGGGCTGCTTCCTGGGGGTGGTGGCCTGGTCGAGGACCGGGCCGCGGGGACACTAAAAAAAGCCCCGAAATCACCTCAAGATAACCTCAAGAAGATAACCTCTACCAGGATCACAAACTCGCGGAACAGCATGAACACATCGTCAATGCGAAAAGAGCAACTGGCAGAGAGACTATTCTCGCTCATTGGACCAGCGACGTGTCTCCGCCGGAAAGATTTACTGTCCCGAGAGCTTATCGGCAACTAACAATGAAGGTCTACAACCCTCCCAGGCGCAGGTGTTACAAGTGCCAACGGTGGAATCACGAAGCAAGAAACTGCAGGAGTGATGAGCGGTGTGGCCACTGTGCCAGAAAGCATGCAACATCTGTGTGTGTGATGCCAAAAATGGAAATGGTTTAACACTGAAACTGAGGTGTGCCAACTGTCACATGGAGGAGTTCCCGCTTAGCATGAGGACTGTCTCACTCCGGGCGAGACGGGCTGCCCGGGATATACCAGCAGGGGGCGCCAGTAACCATCCTGGCTCATCTGCGGTGCCACCACCGGTCACTCAGGCATTCTTTCCTCCCTTACCCAACCACTCCAACGCCACAGCAGGTAGCTCGAGTGAAACAGTTGCAGTCTCTACCAATACCTGTTGGTCGGGGGGCCCGGATTAGGCACAGACAATTGCTGAGCTGAGGAATACAGTAGAAAAACAAAGCAAAACTGTGGAAAAGCTGAGCACGCAAATAATTGAACAAAATAGGGAAATCATACACCAAAAGATGACGATATTCACTCTTCAGGAAACTATGAGAGTATTAATTGAGAGCAGGACACACCAACCTGGGGTACCACCAAGTGCTCCCGGGAGGCCAGCACCCCAGGGGAGACCTCAGCTGGGGGTGTCCCAGCCCTCATGCCAGCTGGGGCCCACCCACCACGGCTCCCCACACCCCAGCCTCATCAACGCCGTGCGCTATGAACAGAGGTCAACTATTCCCTGTTGAAACGCAAAGTGTTGTCGTTGAGTATCACGATCATGATCATGAACAAAGTGACAGTGAGAGTGAGAATGTTTATGAAGATTAAGGAGATCATGATGTGAATACAGGTGCTGATAAACTCTGCTTGAAGGAACATAGTAGTGGAAATGATGATGAAAGCGATTGTGATAACGATCAATTTGAAACCAGTGACGCCTGTAGTGATAATGAAGGAGTGCAACTGGACGTGGATGACATCCTCGGACCGCACGCCACATCCCAGATGGTTCCGCCGGAATAATATTAAAAAAACTGTTGACAGGTGATGTGCTGACCGAAGAGGAAAAAGACACCATAATAATGTTCTACAAAAAGTATCGAGATTTACTTGTTCTTGTGCAACCACAGACTAATAAACTAAAAACAATGAACAATGGCACCCTCTCAAACTCATAAAAACAGGTGCAGTGTCATCAAGATATTCAGTTGGAATATTGCTTCTCTTAGAAAACGGTATTCTGACCTCCATCATAAGGTTATGACTGAAGATATAGATATTGTCTGCCTCCAAAAAAACCTAACTCCCGCAGGCAAAACAATACAGAATCTGCCTAGCTATCAGTGTTATAATCCCAGATCAAAGAATACGTGCCTCATGTATGTTACAAAATCCCTGCCACATGAGCCACTTCCCGCCCAACAACGAGAGGGGTTTCAATATCATGGTATTCGGATACACGCTGGTAACTCTACACTTAATGTTTTGAATGCCTATGCACCTACTGGCACTTCTCGATGCATATGATGATGTTCAAATTATCAGTAAGAGTCAACCAACGCAAATATATGGAGGAGTCCTAGATAGGTGCATTGGCTTTAACCTGTCATATACTACTCATGAGACTGATATTATGGATGACTTAATGTCTGACCATTTAGCCATAACAGCTAACATACACGTGGCTAATGTTGACCTACCTGGCACTAAGCTGAGTAGACGCAGACTAGCAGTAATGAAAGAGCAAGAAAAATTCTTTATAGATAGCATAGCACATTTGTAATAACAATTATGAGCCTGAGAATGTACAACAGTTTTGTGATGACCTCGTGAATAAAACCTATCAGGCTATCAAAAATAATGAGTCACACCAGAGAAAAAGACGTACCGGTAAGCAGGTTAGACACAACCAGTAATATGATGATGCTAAACTGAAAGAGCTTAAATCAATTGCTAGACAGACGGATAAAGCATATAAGAGCCTTAGAACTCCTCAAATGTTAAAACTGTTTCAGGCCGTGCTTGCAGCGGCGAGGGAGAGAATGACTGAACTGAGACAAAATGAATGGGAGGGTTTTGTTAGTGGACTTAACCTGCATACTCCCCTGGGCAAAGCCTGGAAAAGCATAAACAAAATTATTGGCAAAAATAATAGACAAGTTTCACATCCAAACCCGCTACAGAAAGCCAATCAGTTAATTACAAAATGGGCTCAGGTTTCCAGCTCTGGAATGTTACCAGCTAGCACTAGGGAGAAATTGCGGGAGAGGCCCACAGACAGAAATTCTCTCATAAATTTTATGTTGAGCAAGCAACATGATGAATGTGATGTTCCATATACAGATTATGAATTGGATGCAGCCCTCTCCAGGGGCAGTAGCACTGCTCCTGGTGAGGACGGTATCATCTTTGATATTCTAAGACTCCTACATCGTGTACCCGGTAACCCATTATTAGAATTGTTTAATGCGAGTTATGTCACTGGTCCCTTAAAAGTGTCATTAGACGAGAACTCCTGGATGGATTTGAAGAAAGTAGAACTGTACAAACTGGAACTAGTAGATCCATTGTTCATCACAATGAAATGTGTGAAGTAAAATATGTGTATGGAGCAAGTAACAACATAAGTAGACTAACAGATGTTGTCACAGCTCGTATAAGACTTGACTACAAGTATCTCTGGCAGTTCGGCTTGTATAGGGATCTAGATGAAGTAAAGTGTAAAGTGTGTGGACAAAGACAGGGACACACACTCGAACACTATATCTTGGGTTGTAGTAAAATTCAGGCAGTTAGAGATAAATGTATGCTCACTCTGTATGATATGGCAACCTAACTTATTACCATGGATAAATTACCTGAAATCCTTGCACTGTATCCATATTTCGCTTCCAGTAGATAAACGACATATGAGACGAAGAAACAAGTAGTGTATTGTGAAGACTAATAATAAACATAAGCTACCCTATGACTATCTTCATTGGTCAATCTATTATGTATTAGCGATAATACCTACCATTAATGTATGATGACTTACTGTAAATATATAGCTCATGAAATATCACTTTCTCTGTAACTAGCTAACATTGTAACTATAAGGTGTGAAGGATAGATGAAATTGTTTATGTAATAATCTAAGATGAGGTCTGACAAAGACCTTTTGTTCCCCCTGTAATGCTTTTTGCGCTACCGCTCACAGGATGAGTATGGGGTGCACAATAAACTAGCCGCCTCTGGCGGCAACAATCAAATCAGTGATATTTTTCTTGTTGTAGTAGTTATTTCTTGTTGAATAAACTGTGTTGTTAAGTTGAACTCTGCGAGGGGTATAATGAAAGACAGCGTTCAACTTAACAACGCAGTATATGACCTGCCACGATACCTGAAGTTATTGTTATAAATCTGAGACTGCTTCTTGAGCCTCGAGCTGAATTCAGAGCGCACACAACAAATCTAAGTATTGTTGTGAGATCCCGTGACCTAGCCGCTAGATTGGCTGTCAGCCAGTGGCGGAGGTCAGCGGCCTAGTGTAAGGGATTTCAACCTTTTGAGGTCTCGGTGTTTGCTTGCGTCTTCATAATTGTTCTATGGTCTCTAGAGAGGGGAATGAGCTGCTTACTACATTTAGCTTGTTAGCTAAGCAGTCCCTTCCTCAGGAGGCACCATCTAGATTTTCAGTTTAAAGTTAACGGATGGACTAAAATTCATTGCTAAATTATGAAACAATCTCATAAACAGTACAATGTGTGTGTATTTTCCACAACACTTAACACAACAGTACACTGTGTGTATGTCTACCACAACACTTAACACAACAGTACTCCTGATGTGTCCACTATAGTGACTTACATGAGTAGTAGTGAAGGTTAAACTACTAGCAAAGTTAAAACCCACTAGTGGAAAGTAAAACTATTCGTGCATTACAAATTACTAATTAAGGACAAACTATCAGTGAAGGTAAAACTACCAGTGTAGCACAAACTACTAGTGTAGGACAAACTACCAGTGTGGGACAAACTACCAGTGAAGGACAAACTACCAGTGTGGGACAAACTACCAGTGAAGGACAAACTACCAGTGTGGGACAAACTACCAGTGTAGGACAAACTACCAGTGTAGGACAAACTACCAGTGTGGGACAAACTACCAGTGAAGGACAAACTACCAGTGTAGGACAAACTACCAGTGTGGGACAAACTACCAGTGTGGGACAAACTACCAGTGTAGGACAAACTACCAGTGTGGGACAAACTACCAGTGTGGGACAAACTACCAGTGTAGGACAAACTACCAGTGTGGGACAAACTACCAGTGAAGGACAAACTACCAGTGAAGGACAAACTACCAGTGTGGGACAAACTACCAGTGTGGGACAAACTACCAGTGTGGGACAAACTACCAGTGAAGGACAAACTACCAGTGTGGGACAAACTACCAGTGAAGGACAAACTACCAGTGAAGGACAAACTACCAGTGTAGGACAAACTACCAGTGTGGGACAAACTACCAGTGTGGGACAAACTACCAGTGTGGGACAAACTACCAGTGTAGGACAAACTACCAGTGTAGGACAAACTACCAGTGTGGGACAAACTACCAGTGTGGGACAAACTACCAGTGTGGGACAAACTACCAGTGTGGGACAAACTACCAGTGTAGGACAAACTACCAGTGTAGGACAAACTACCAGTGTAGGACAAACTACCAGTGTGGGACAAACTACCAGTGTAGGACAAACTACCAGTGTTGGACAAACTACCAGTGCAGGACAAACTACCAGTGTGGGACAAACTACCAGTGTGGGACAAACTACCAGTGTAGGACAAACTACCAGTGTAGGACAAACTACCAGTGTAGGACAAACTACCAGTGTAGGACAAACTACCAGTGTAGGACAAACTACCAGTGTGGGACAAACTACCAGTGTAGGACAAACTACCAGTGTTGGACAAACTGCCAGTGTAGGACAAACTACCAGTGTGGGACAAACTACCAGTGTAGGACAAACTACCAGTGTAGGACAAACTACCAGTGTAGGACAAACTACCAGTGTGGGACAAACTACCAGTGTAGGACAAACTACCAGTGTAGGACAAACTACCTGTGTAGGACAAACTACCTGTGTAGGACAAACTACCAGTGTTGGACAAACTACCAGTGTAGGACAAACTACCAGTGCAGGACAAACTACCAGTGTAGGACAAACTACCTGTGTAGGACAAACTACCAGTGTAGGACAAACTACCAGTGTAGGACAAACTACCTGTGTAGGACAAACTACCAGTGTAGGACAAACTACCAGTGTGGGACAAACTACCAGTGTAGGACAAACTACCTGTGTAGGACAAACTACCTGTGTAGGACAAACTACCAGTGTTGGACAAACTACCAGTGTAGGACAAACTACCAGTGCAGGAAAAACTACCAGTGTAGGACAAACTACCTGTGTAGGACAAACTACCAGTGTAGGACAAACTACCAGTGTAGGACAAACTACCTGTGTAGGACAAACTACCAGTGTAGGACAAACTGCCTGTGTAGGACAAACTACCAGTGCAGGACAAACTACCAGTGTGGGACAAACTGCCTGTGTAGGACAAACTACCAGTGTGGGACAAACTGCCTGTGTAGGACAAACTACCAGTGTGGGACAAACTACCAGTGTGGGACAAACTACCAGTGCAGGAAAAACTACCAGTGTAGGACAAACTACCTGTGTAGGACAAACTACCAGGGCAGGACAAACAACCAGTGTAATACAAACTACCAGTGTGGGACAAACTACCAGTGTAGGACAAACTACCAGTGTAGGACAAACTGCCTGTGTAGGACAAACTACCAGTGCAGGACAAACTACCAGTGTAGGACAAACTACCAGTGTGGGACAAACTGCCAGTGTAGGACAAACTACCAGTGTAGGACAAACTACCAGTGTGGGACAAACTACCAGTGTGGGACAAACTACCAGTGCAGGAAAAACTACCAGTGTAGGACAAACTACCTGTGTAGGACAAACTACCAGAGCAGGACAAACAACCAGTGTAATACAAACTACCAGTGTGGGACAAACTACCAGTGTAGGACAAACTACCAGTGTAGGGCAAACTACCAATGCAGGACAAACTACCAGTGTAGGACAAACTACCAGTGTAGGACAAACTACCAGTGTAGGACAAACTACCAGTGTGGGACAAACTACCAGTGTGCGACAAACTACCAGTGTAGGACAAACTACCAGTGTGGGACAAACTACCAGTGTTGGACAAACTACCAGTGTTGGACAAACTACCAGTGTAGGACAAACTACCAGTGCAGGACAAACTACCAGTGCAGAACAAACTACCAGTGTGAGACAAACTACCAGTGTAGGACAAACTACCAGTGTAGGACAAACTACCAGTGTAGGACAAACTACCAGTGTGGACAAACTATCAGTGCAGGACAAA
>WNGS01085922.1:0-12566 GCA_020271785.1 Procambarus virginalis
GTCTGTAGCTCTAACTTCAATATACACTTCTTGGCACATAAGTGGCAAACGATCACTCACCTCTCACTGCGTCGTTCACGCTAATGACAAATACTCTCACCTCCATACAAGTGATCATTTAGAACTATTTCACTACCCTGACAACTCCAGGTTCCTCAGGCTTAAACACCAGGATCCTCTGCAGCTCCTCCAGGCTGCTACCATGAAGATTCCTTGAACAACTATGGTGCTTCCCTACTCCTATTAGGATCATCCAGAGCTCTCCTGGCTGCTGCACCATAAAGTTTCCTCGAATAACTGTGGCACTTCACCACCTCTGCAGAAGCACGTGACACTCCTCCTCACTGCTTCTCCTCACAGGTCGAGGTCCTCTCCTCCACTGCCTTGGAGTCTCACCAACTACTCCTTCTGTGCTGGCTTCGAAGTCCTCAGCAACTTCTTCCCCAAAGGACAAACCTGCAACCCATTTGCACTCCAATAAATTGTTTCCCTTTTTAACACATAAACAAAATTAATCACACAACATCTTTGTCTCCAATCTCTATCTGTCTTCTACATTTAATGAGAGTGGACTCCCCCGTGGGCGAGTCCATGCGCCACCTCGCTGGGCGAGCCTCACTCACGCTGGGAGGGGCCTCCTCCCTCAGGAGCCTGGCTCCTTCAGTTGCCCGCCAGCGCTCAGAGAAGACGGATGTCGCTCCGCGCTCCTCCCATTTCACTCTCTTATTTTAGGCTTTCTGCCATACCAAAACATTTCTAACTTGAAAATAAACATTGCTACTGTCGCTGGGCACACGACCAACTACAAGCAAACATTATGAACTGGCTTAAATCGGGCTTACCACAGATTATCTGGTCGAGGGCGCTTCTCCCTCTGACAACGTCTGACCAGGGCGCTTGTCATAGCCCACAAAACTGTCACTGGGCGCTTAATACTCTCTCCTCGCCGTCCAGGACTTGAGACCGCAACGTCTTCAGCTCGATTCAACAGCTGGAACGTCTGCACCTTCTCTTCTCTTGGAGATAATATCACTAGGGGTTCCCTCCTGGCGGGAGCTCGTCAAAGCGCGGCTTCTCCCCTGCGATGTCTGGCCTCAAGTGAGGTCATCGCCCTCCACAAGCAAGCCTCACGCCTCCAGTAACTTGTCCACATCTTCTAACCAGTCATTTATCTGTTTTCTAGTTCATTGCCCATAATCTCAAACTTTTATATAAATTCAACAAACTATTTTACATCTGTGTTATCGCCTCTATAATTCCTGGACCTTCCAGTTAGGTCAGGCTTGCTGAATAACTCTCAAAGGGTGAGACTCGTTTCTCCTGCAGGCTGAGATCATAACAAGGGGAAGTTCCGCTGGACTGCAAGTGTGTCTCCAGCGCCAGTGAGGCGAGGAAGAAGACGACGGCGCAGGTACCTGACTCTAGTACCCCGAGTGAGAGGAGGAGGAGGATCGTACCTGTCGGGTGTGAGTACGGCGAGGACGCGTTACGACCAGGATGACTGAGGAACTTGAGTGTGTGGGAACTGATCAACGGAAGACCAGAAGCCAGGACCAGGAACCTCATCATCCCTCGCCAGAGGACGAGTCGGCTTCGTAAAGGAATAAAGTAAGGTAGTTAGTTATCCTTCCCTTTACCCCTTTGATCTAGGTGAGCTAGGATATTTTATATATATTGCGAGCATTCCTCGTTACAATTTATTGTCTATGTGATAGCGTTAGGCTAGGAGTCAAAGGAGCTCATGGAGGCGTAAATTGGTGGTGGAACATAAGTACGTAGATGCCGTGACATTAGTGTATCTGGGAATAGTAGCTGGTTCTCAACGAGCCAGAAACGGATTTTGAATCATCCATCTGATAGTGTTGCCAGAGGCGCGAGGTGTGTGCCTGCCGCCTGACATGAGGACCTAATCAGCTAACCGTGTTACCAGAGACGCGACGAGAGAAGGTTGCCGTCATCGGAAATTTCCACCTGATTATTTCCCTATACAAGTGTATCTATTTTTCTCCAGTAAATGATTAATCTTACCTATGTGTTTGAGTGAGCCTCCATTCTCTAGGGTTATCTTTAGTCAAGCTGTTGGTGTCACCTTGCACTGCACATGAGATTGCATGATTATTTTAAGATAACTAATGAGACCACTGACGTGTTGCTGGGACTATAAGCGAGTATAAACACCCAGCTGGTGACCAGATATCTAAAAGAGCGTCCCAGTGTCAGGACGGGCAGGTTCAAGTGTGTCACAGGTAGACTTGAACCTCTCCACTCGCGAGCGAGGGGAACATATAAGGCCAACCCTTAGTTGACTGGGGGTGCCCCAGGGCGGGCAGTGGCGCCTGGTACTAAGAGGCAAAGACCCGTGGGAAAACCCCAACCATAAGTAGGAAGGGGGTGAACCTTGACAATATATATATATATATATATATATATATATATATATATATATATATATATATATATATATATATATATATATATATATATATATATATATATATATATATATATATATATATATATATATATATATATATATATATATATATATATATATATATATATATATATATATATATACTGGTTGTACCCGCCACGCGTTGCCTGTGGCTCAATCTGGTTAAACGGGAAAGAAAGAAAAGAGAAAGTGCACGTTCTTAATATGTTTAATTTCACAATGTGTGTGGGTTTACAATATTTGTTGTTGTTCTATTGTTTGTGGAGATATACAGATTGTCTGGTTTGCCGACTCTAGAACACACAACATATCATTGTCCATGTGAAAAGCAATCCGTGTCTAGATATAAACTGCACAGTTCTAAAGATTGGAGCTGAGCTTCGTTGATGGTGATTGCATACGCCAGTCGAATTGGAAATTACAATCTCTTAAGCTGAAATGGCATATTTGTTGAAATAATAGGAATGCGAGGAATGAGGACATCCTCACCTTTGAAAGGTCCTGTCAAGATTGTTGCTTCTGCGACGTTGTTGATTTTTTCTTACTGCAAGGCGCGTGGCCTTGCAAAGTTTTGGCTGGTTGATATTTCGCAACATAATTATTGGCAAGCCGAATTTCAATTCGCGTACGTGTGTTGGTATCCATAGTAGATCGAATGAATTCAACAATTCTGTTGGATAATTAACCGCTTCATCTGCTTCCTCAAAAAGTGTCGACGGACTTGTATGTGACTGCCTTGCTTTGGATGTTATACTGATTGTTAAGTTTAGACTAATATTGTTAAGTTCGTAGTCGTCTTTGTTCTTGGCCGCAAGAACAGCTCGTTCACTCAGCCAATCGTGATTCTTATAATTGTTTTGAATATTGGGTAATAATTTTTCAACCAATTCTTCTTTTGATGTTACTAAATTCTAGAAGTTATGAGGCAATGAAATTCGTCTTGAGGTCAGATCAACCGGCACGTTTCCGTTCCTAATTTCTAGAAATTTATGTGAGAATATCTCAGCTGATGGATCATTTTGCAGCTGGACACGCATATTTTTAGTTAATTTTAAAGTCTTTACGTGGTGCCACAAAGTAGAGTATTTCAATGTAGCATTTATTTCGTCCGCTGGTGTCGATCGAGGAATTACAGGTAATGTTTGCCTGAAACCTCCTGCAAGCAATATTAATGCGTTCCCAAATGGTCTGATCGCAAATCTTGCAATGATCGATCAAGAGCCTCGAGCGATTTTTTGTGGGCCATTGTACATTCATCCCAAACAATACGTTTGCATTTCTATAATACTTTTTCCATGCCAGATCCTTTGGAAATGTTGCTCGTGGCAGTTTCAATGAATTGCATTTTCAATGGTAATTTCAAAGCCGAAGTAGCAGTTCTTCCATCTGGTAGCAATGTTGAAGCAAATTCCGGACTATGCAAGTGCTAAGGTTATGCCATTTTGTGATCGAAATGCTGCCAGAATCAATCTAATTAGGAAAGATTTACAAGTTCCTCATGGCGCATCTAAGAAGATTTCTTCAAGCCCGTTATTGACAGTTTGAATTATTTTATTGTAAATGCCTTTTTGCTCAAGCGTTAGCTTTGGAATATTTAATTGCACATACGACAACAGATCACCTTTGTTGAATTTTGTTCACGGCGCAATTCTACACCGAACAAATCAGCAGCAGATCGATTTGGTGATCTGTGAACATTTCCAATTGATTGAGAACTTTGTTCGCGATTTCTAAGCACAAATCTGCAATCATTATCAACGCTTCGTTGTAGATTTTGCTGTGAAATCCATGTTCATATTTGAATTTTCCTTGGGTATTCGACGCATAATAGCTACAGCCATGTGCGATTTATATTTCTCACATAACTCTGTTGGAGATAAAGGAGAGCAGGTGGTCAATATGATTGCAAACAATGCACAGATTTGATTTGGATGTGACGTGTTGGACGCATATCAATGCATACATCCCAGTGTCGGTCATTCTCCAATAAATTAAGAGCGTGACATTCACTACAGAAAGTGGCGTGTGTAACGCCGTTGACAAATCTCAGTTGCTGGAAAGACATTGGACCGTGAACATTTACCAACAGCATGTGAAGAAAGAAGCATTCATCTTGATTGGGATGCACGGTGTACAATCTTCCTATCGTTGTTTATTTGAATATGCCAGGTTGTCCGTCGACTCGCTCTCCTCGTTTGCGTCGTTCAAATGATTTTCTACCGGCATTCCACGTGTAATACGTAGGCACTTCCGAATTCAGCAGTGTTTTCGGAAACACGTCATTTTGACATAACATGAAGAAAGCAGTTAACATTGTAGCCGGTGGATTCATAGCTGTTTGTTGCACATTTGCAGCTGTAAAATAAATGTGTTGTTCATTTTCTTATTATAAAAAACAAAAACTAAAAATACTAACGAAATATTTATATTCAAACACAGATCAATCGACACAGCTCAATTTTACACCAATTCCACTGAAAAATGAGCAGAACAGTTAAAAAACGAAATGTAAAACAATGAAAAAAGAAACAAACAAATTATCCCCATGAAATGAACGGTATGCTAAACGACACAGCTATATTCCAACACAATGTCACACAAAATAATTAAATCAAAATGAAAATAAATAAAAATCTATGAACATTCAATTTATCAATGCAATCGGAAACATTGAGATGAAATCGTAACATATTTTGTATACTGTGTGTTGATCGTACGTGCAACAGATGGGGCTTTTTTTAAAAAAAAATAAATTTTATCGATCACAGGTGTGGTATCTATATAGTAGGTATATAAAATCACACACTTTTATGATTGGAACGTTGTGTCAAAATTTTGAAGGAATCAGTGAACTTTCGGAGACTACAGCATGAGTTGCTATTACGTCCAACAGATTGCATTGTTTTTCAAAAAAGCATGTTTTTTCCTTTCACAGGTGGGGCATGTATATAGTAGGTATATAAAAACACGCGCCTTGCATTCGAATGCAACGTTGTGTAGAAATTTCAAAGCAATTGGTAAAGAGGTTTCAAAGATTTTCCTCACATGAAAAACACAGTTTAAAAAAAAAAAATGTTTTTTCCCGTCACAGAGATGATATCTATATAGTATGTATATAAAAACCTGTTCGGGTGCAAATGGAACATTGTGTGAAAATTTCAATTTCGGTGAAGTACTTTCGGAGATTAGCGATTTGCGATTTTGAACAAACGAACATTTACAATTTTATATATATATATATATATATATATATATATATATATATATATATATATATATATATATATATATATATATATATATATATATATATATATATATATATTATTAAATATGACCGAAAAAGTATGATTAATAATTCTAACACGAATTTTCTCGATTTTCCTTATGTTTCTTTTTACTGGTGACGGTAAATGAAAAATCAATTCTCCAAAATTCATTTTTATTTCTAGTCTAACGTGACTCTTCAGCGCGTTTCGTAAAACTTATTACATTTTCAAAGACTTTAGTTTATCCACACACAACTTATGCCTGAAACAGCATTAGCTCTTATACCTGCATTTGGGTGAGGTGATGTAATACAATAGTGGGGTGAAAAACAAACTTTCAACAAAACACAGAACACTAGTCTGAACAATGGGTATAGATATGGGTATTAACAACACGGAACAATGGGTATAGATTTGCAGAAGTTGGGTAAAAATAGAACTGCAGAAGGCCTATTGGCCCATATTTCTTGATGTTTCTATATTGGAGCGGAGTCTTGAAGTGGGTAGAATATAGTTGTGCGTTAATTGGCTGTTGATTGCTGGTGTTGACTTCTTGATGTGTAGTGCCTCGCAGATGTCAAGCCGCCTGCTGTCACTGTATCTATCAATAATTTCTGTGTTGTTTGCTATGATTTCTGTGGTGATGGTTTGGTTGTGGGAGGAGAATATATGTTCCTTAATGGAGCCCTGTTGCTTATGCATCGTTAAACGCCTGGAA
The DNA here is from genome assembly GCA_020271785.1 of Procambarus virginalis. Classification (NCBI taxonomy): domain Eukaryota; kingdom Metazoa; phylum Arthropoda; class Malacostraca; order Decapoda; family Cambaridae; genus Procambarus; species Procambarus virginalis. Next base: position 6,443 of record WNGS01085922.1, read on the forward strand.
AGAGATGTTGTTGTCTAGCCTATATACTGAGTTTTTTGAGGCTTACAGTCCCCAAGAGGGATTTGAAGGCATAGACGACGTTTGTCTCTTTTTGAGCGCTCTGCTCCGTGTCTGGAGAGTTTCTCATGAGTAGGCTGGCCGTTTTTTTGGTTTTATAGTAAATCGTTAGTTGTATCTTCTGATTTTTGTCTGTATGGATAACATTTCTATTAACAATATCTTTCAGGACCCTTTCCTCCGTTTTATGAGCTGTGGAGAAGAAGTTCCTGTAAAATAGTCTAATAGGGGGTATAGGTGTTGTATTAGTTGTCTCTTCAGAGGTTGCATGGCGTTTCACTTTCCTTCTTATGATGTCTTCAATGAAACCATTGGAGATGCCATTGTTGACTAGGACCTGCCTTACCCTACAGAGTTCTTCGTCGACTTGCTTCCATTCTGAGCTGTGGCTGAGAGCACAGTCGATATAAGCGTTAACAACACTCCTCTTGTACCTGTCTGGGCAGTCACTGTTGGCATTTAGGCACATTCCTATGTTTGTTTCCTTAGTGTAGACTGCAGTGTTGAAACCTCCGCTCCTTTCCATGACTGTTACATCTAGAAAGGGCAGCTTCCCATCCTTCTCCATCTCGTAAGTGAAACGCAACACAGAATTCTGCTCAAACGCCTCTTTCAGCTCCTGCACATGTCTGACATTAGGTACCTGTGTAAAAATGTCGTCAATATACCTGCAGTATATGACCGGTTTCAAGTTCATGTCGACTAAGACTTTTTTCTTTATAGTACCCATGTAGAAGTTCGCAAACAGGACACCTAGGGGAGAACCCATGGCGACCCCATCTACTTGCTTATACATGTGCCCATCCGAGCTCAAGAAGGGTGCCTCCTTAGTACAAGCTTGGAGTAATTTCCTCAGGATATTTTCTGGTATGTCAAGAGGAGTACAGGCCGGATCACGATACACTCGGTCCACTATCATCCCGATTGTTTCATTCACAGGTACGTTGGTAAACAGTGATTCTACATCCAACGAGGCTCTTATCCCTGTGTCCCGTGTTCCCCGCAGTAAGTCAACAAATTCCTTCGGGGACTTCAGGCTGAAGGCACAAGGGACATAAGGAGTCAGTAAGCCGTTGAGTCGTTTCGCCAGTCTGTACGTGGGTGTGAGTATCTGGCTGATACTGACTGTGACTGTGACTGTGACGAATTTGAGTGTGGAGTACACATACGTGTCTATTAAGAATGCGCGTTTGAAATGTCTGAGGATCTTCTCCGTCGGGCTTTTGCCAGGTATGGGCGTGTGGACTCTATTTGTGTCTGTAAATACACAACCGGGGACGTCAAAGGACTCGGTAATTGTTACAGAACAGCTAAGATGGTTCTTCATGGGAATGTGCCTTCTTCTCTCGCGCTTGCTGGCTTTACGGTCTGCTTCTCCTACCGTGGACAGACTCGGACGTGTTTTAAATGTGGCCACTTTGGACATTTGGTTGCTGCCTGCGACACTCAGATGTATGATCGGGTAAATGTGTTTCATGAAGCAGATTTTCCTCCTTGCCCGAGCGTGAGGATGTCTCGGTTGTGGATGATACCCTATGTGAGAGGACGGCCGCGGTGATGGGTGCCGCTCCAGTTAGTGCGGTTGGTGGTGTGGGTGTCGGGGTGGTGGTGGGGGGGGGGGGGTGCGTACCCGCCCCCGCCGTCGGCTTCCTCGCCTCCCCTGGCTTCTTGGCCTCCGCCTCCGACGGCCCCGTCTCCAGCTCATGAAGGGTGTGGGCCTGTACCCCCTGTGGATGAGGCTGATGCTTTTCCGGATCGTGTGTTGCCCGGTGATTTGCGGCCGGCCGTGGGCTGTACTGGGATGCTTCCTGCTGGGGGCGACAGTTCGGATGATCAGTGACCTCTGTCCAAGTGTTCCTGGAGGGCTAGGAGTGTGTCGCCCCCTCGTGGGTGGGCTGCGGAGTGTGAAGTTGTGGAGGAATCATGTGATGAAGGGGCCTGTGCGGCCTCCTGTGACGTATACGGCGCCTGCTGCTGGTGCCTCGTTTCCTTGGGAGGTTGCCCCTAGTGACCGTGACCTCGTGGTGGTCCTCACGAAAACTGTACGCCGGGAGGCCTCTGATCCTGTGCCCGGTGGTAGGGGCTCCTGGCAAATGTGCATTCCCTGTGATTCCCCCTGGAGTGAAGAACCGTGTGACTATCAGTACGGACCTCTGTGGCTACCCTTGTCCGTCCCTTGGTGGTCGTACCCCTCGTGCTGCACCCCTCCCTGTGGTATCGGCCAATGGAGTCCCGCTCGATGCGTCGCAGACTTTGGAACTTACTCTGGATTGCCAGGTGTAACCGGCGCCGTGGTGCCCCTATACTATTTATGTGCCGAGGGTGAAGTGATTTGTTTATGGGGTGCCGGAGCTGATGCCTCAGCCTTGTGCGTTGCCTGGTAGACCGGAGTCTGATGATGTCCAGCTCGTTTGGGAGGCCTACTGCTTGTGGTTTCCGAAGAGGGAGTTTCCCGATAAATATGCTTAGTTTTGTGCTTGCATTATATGCTCTCGGAACGATAATAACTTATTGTATTGTCTGCAATGTGGTTGTTTTGTTTGCCTAGTTTAGACCTTTGTGTACATTGTTTTGTGTTTTGTTCTTACTGTTATGTGTTTTCCGTGTGTGTTAGCCTGTTATCTTCTGTGTTGTGTTTCTAATGGTGTTCTGTGTGTGTGTATGCTTCTGGTGTGTGTGGTGTTTTTTTTTTTGCCGGGTCCTGCGTGTTCCAGTATTTTTTTCATGTGTGTCTGGGTTGTGGTTGCCGTTTGTTTCACGGATCCTGTGTGTTCCGGTCGAACGATCACGTGTTTCTGTACTGTGTGTGCCGGGTGTTCCGTGGGTTGTGTGTGTGCATTTAAATATTTTATTTTGTACCTTTTCTTATGAATGTTTATTTTTCGCCATTGTGTGGTTTTTAATGTATGTAACTTGGCGCGCCTCGTCTGGGTTGTACAGTTTATTATTGTGTTTTCTAATACATTTTGCTTGTTTCATGGGTTCTCATTTACGTTTTGCACTATGTAAATTGTCCACTGTTTTTATTGTTCACGTATGTTCAGCTTTTGGTGTGTCATCTGTACTGTATTTGTTCTGTGTTGCTTGCATGTCAATTGGTGTTATGTTGTTGGGTGGTGTGTGCTGGTGTAAGGTTTTCTTTTGGTGCTTCGGTGCCTTAATGTTGTAATGCTTTCCTTGTCATGTATTTGTTTTATAAATAAAAAGGAAAACAAATAAAGTCGAGATACAGATTCAGTTCCTTTTAACGAAAGTTCAATGCTCTCAAGCTCCCCAAACTCTTGTGGAGAGAAAGTTCAATATGCATTCTCGTCACTAATACAGTTGAGAAGAAGTACCAATTATGTCCATGTCAGCTATTCAGCCCGTTCACAAAATTTGACATGCAATTAAAAATGCAATTATTTATCTTTTTTTTTGAGATATATACAAGAGTTGTTACATTCTTGTACAGCCACTAGTACGCGTAGCGTTTCGGGCAGGTCCCTGGAATACGATCCCCTGCCGCGAAGAATCGTTTTTTCATTCAAGTACACATTTTACTGTTGCGTTAAACAGAGGCTACAGTTAAGGAATTGCGCCCAGTAAATCCTCCCCGGCCAGGATACGAACCCATGACTTAGCGCTCGCGGAACGCCAGGCGAATGTCTTACCACTACACCACGGAGACTGTTCTAGCCAAAAAAGTTCAAACCTCAGCAATCCACCTTACCTATCGATGTCGAGGGGTTAAAAAATGTATGTTTAATGGAAATAAGTTATATTTTTACTAGAAACGGTATTGAACATGAGGTAAAGGGTGATATGAACGATTATAGCACGAATCTTCTCTATACTTCTTGTGAGAGTTTGGGGCTGACTTAAGTCAGTGGAATGAATAAAATTGGTAAGGAATTGAGCTCGGAAAATTTCTAAGAATTTTCTTTATTCTTTAACCTTTATTCCTGTCGTGATATTCAACTAGGTCGCCTGAGGAAGGACTTGCTTAGCTAACACACCAGTGTAGTAAGCAGCTCATTCCTCACTTTGGGACCCTGTACGAACAATTGACTAGGCGCGAGCAAACGCCGAGACCCCAATGAAATTGAAATCCCCTCCACTTGGGTCGTCGACCTTCGTAGCTCGCCGAAGCGAATCTAACGAGTAGGTCCTGGGCTCTCACAACAATAATTTATTGTTGTGTAGTGCCGTATATTTGATCCAAAGCTCAGAATAAGTCTCAATTTGAATAGTCGAGTGTGAAGAACATTTGCATAACAATAATAATGTGTGGGGGTGTAACGAAAAGACAGTGTTAACCCATAACAACTTAGTTTATTCAATAAAGTACTAACTACTACAACAAAACGAAAGGAAATGTCAATGACGTTAATCGAAATCCTTCCTGTGACACTATCAATGACAGCTAGACACCAGCCTCTCGGACTGCATAATGAACTAACTCGAACATAAACGTGACCACAGAGGAATCAACAAGCAAGCAAGAACTAACAGATCTATAATCACAATTACAACAAATGACACAGTGGGTTCTGAAACACGTCTCCAGTAACCTCCTAACTGTTCTACGCCTCAGTGCAGTCTACACCTGCAATAGCGGTTGCAATGCAATCAAATCAGTAGTCTTTCAATGACATCAATAACTAATGGGTTCACTGGCAACTCCAGTACCCTTCCTCAAATTAATCTTTACGTTAACACTTCGTCCCACGGACGATCAAGAATCAATACAATTGATTTACGTTAATAACAAAACATTTACGTTAATTTAATAACTCTGTCACTAGTAACGCGGAAATTACACAACACTCTACCCGTCGAGCATTCAGTGAGAAAATCCCATTAACCTGTACTACCAGACAGCTGATTAATCTCTTTACTAGTTACGTTAATTTACGTTAATCGGTTACTAATCACTCAGCGATGGTAAACTCTGATTTACAATGTCCAAAGTGCTAAGAGAACGGTAATCACTCGTGATTACCTTTAGAGTAATTAATTACTATCCTCAAGATCAATAATTAAACAGTTAAATACGCAACCTTTCACACTGGCTCAGCAATTTACATTAAGGTATGAATTCCGTCTGAGCCTTCCATACTCAGACCAATTCAGGTGGCTAATAACAGTAATTAGGCACCACGTTTACGTTATTCTAAAATGACGTTACTCTTCCCACGAGTCAATCAAGTGCCGGTTCTTCGGACATAAATATCGACGTTACGTTAATGGAACAATGAGCCTTCGTGTGAGTCGATCAAACAAGGATCGAGATTAATTACTTTGACTTCCTGAAACACGTCAATTACCCGGCCCACTGACCGTTAATTACGACAGACAATACTCTAATTCTTATCTGGCTGGTGGCTAGGCTCCCTGAGACTACCGTAGCTGCTTGCAGGAAAGTAAATTAACCCAAACGTATTCTACGTTACTCAAATTGTCAAAGAACAAATTCTCTTAAGCAATGGGCGTTCCCTTGGTTACGTTATATTAATTGCCTCGCAATCACCTCACTGAATACTGGACTTCGATGTCCTACCAGATAAACAGGAGAATATATGTATACCCAAGTACTCGTCTACAGCCGAGTTCACCCACGACAATGACAAATCACACTAACAAATCACAGTGATTACGTTACAATCCGGTTGCAATGACAATACTGCAGAACCTAGTAAAATAACATACAGGACATGAACCCTCTAGAACACTGCCCCACAATGACTTTACTGAACTGCAGTCACCACGGTGATTGCTCAACTCTAGCAACAATCACTAACAATGACAACCCCTTTGCAACAACACACACGGCAAGTACTCTAATTTCCAAGTATTAGAATACTGCTCAACACTTACTTACTTATTACTGTTGCAAATGACCCCAGTGCTCTCAATAACCCCTAGAACATAGGTCCAAATTTGCAATCAACACACAGTAAAATAACACAATAACACTGGGCACCGTGACACTACGATTCTATATATATAGATAATCACTGCTATACATTGTAGCCTACAGTATCAAACGTTATGGACCTAAGGAGATCTCGCACTCCTAAATCAC
>WNGS01085924.1:0-12321 GCA_020271785.1 Procambarus virginalis
TTATGGTCTGAGTATGAAGTATCTGAGATTGTGATGTCTCTGATTAGTTCATCATTGTTTGTGAATATCAAGTCTAGTGTGTTTTCGTTCCTAGTTGGTTCTGTAATCTGTTGATTGAGCGAGAATTTGTCACAGAACCTCAAAAGTTCTCTGACCTGTGGTTGGTTATTTCCCGGGTCATTCCCTGCTATGATATTTGTGTTTACCATTCTCCATCTTAGATTCGGTAAATTGAAATCTCCAAGGAAGATAATATCTGGAGCTGGGTTTACTAGGTTATAAAGTATGTTCTCTATTTTGTGCATCTGCTCTATGAATTCCTCAACCGTTGTATCTGGCGGTTTATAAATTAGAATAATAATTAGGTTTAGTTTCTCTACCTTAATTCCAAGTACCTCTACCACCTCATTAGTTGAGTTTAGTAATTCTGTGCATACCAGGTCCTCTTTAATATACAGACCTACTTCTCCATTTGACCTAGTTTTTCTATCACATCTATAAATTATAATTTGGAATCCAGATTTCACCATCCAAGTAATCTTTTATATGAGTTTCCGTGAATGCCCCAATGTTGAGTTTGACTCTAATATGAGGCCATTTATGAACTTAACTTTATTTCATGACTTTGGCTTAAACCTTGAATGTTTGCAAATATGAATGATTGTCCATATTGTGTGTCACTTCCGGAAGGTTTTGGTAGTTCTCTCCTCCTCTCTACCCTGTCCCAGGGTGTGTTGTTGTGGCAATGGTTTGTCCAGTTTTGGAAGTGATACTGTGGAGTGTGGTAGTCTCTGTGTAGTTGGGGGGTGTAGTATGTGTGGGCTTGATGACGAACCGTAGTCCAGTCTTGGGTATTCCCCCCTCTCCATCCGTATTCCTGCCACGTTTCTGCCTGTCTGTTTCTCCCTCTGTTTCTGCCAGCCTCTAAAAAATTTTCAGGGCTATTATATTTATTGGACTTCCTCTCTTATATAGATAGCGCTGTGTACCTCTGACCTGGAAATCGGGGCAATGAAGATCATAGCATTTCCTCTCATTAACTGAGAGTTTGCATAGCTAAGGGTGAAAATATCTACATTCTGTATCAAAACGACATCTGCCTTTCCCTAACCAGTTTCGACATTTCCGTGGGTGCATGAATGAGCATTCCGTGCCTCTGGGCCCATATCTGCACTGTCTTTTTGCATATTACCTGCAAATATTTTCAACTGTGATTGTATTTTTCTTGTTTGTACCCGTGCACGACTTGGCTACTTCTGCGTTTTTTGTTACAACTTTCTCATTTCTGCATTCTTTCTCGGTATTTCTCTTATCTTTCTCCTTGTTGCTTTCGTGTTTCTCATTTGTGTTCTCATTGGTCTCATTTTTTCCCTCCTTATTCACATCACCAGTTTGCTCTACAATTCTGCCTTCATTTTTTGTACCTCGACACTATGTCCTTCTACATTGCCACTTTGGCTCTCTAAATTCTCAGTCCGTGGGTTGTGCTCAGATTTCATTGCTGTTTTTATATACTCTGCATATATTTCTGGTAGTTTTTGTGTGAATTGTAGCCTGTGTACTTCAGGAATGTTATTCATTAGTTTGGTGATGTTTTCCCACATCTGTCTGTCACTTTGACAGATCCAGTAGGTACCTTGTCTGGTTGCATATTGTGTAGGTAATCCTGTACAACTCAGGGGAAATCTTATGTTACAAATGTTACATACAATGCCTACAAAACACCCTATGCCCCTGTTACCTAGCAGTAAAATAGGTAACCGGGTGTTAGTCAGCTGTCACGGGCAGCTTCCTGGGGGTGGAGGGCTGGTCGAGGACCGGGCCGCGGGGACACTAAAAAGCCCCGAAATCATCTCAAGATAACCTCAAGATATGCCCTTTACTTGCTGCTAAGCTAGCCTACATCTCTGATTAAACCATGGGTTTCTCATCTTCATTTCTCTGTTTTCCTTTGGACTGAGACAAACTTGTTTGCTGCTTCCTTGCACTTCTGCGTGATGTAATCCATCATATCTTGGACCGTCTTTCTAGCATGGGATGTTCCGTGTGCCTGGCTGGGCCCTAGAGAACACAGCTGTGTGGGATATTCCTTGTGCCGAAGTGATATCATTTTAACACTTTTATTATTAGGCAACATTGATCTAATGAAGTGGTTAGAAATTGTAAGTGGCACACAACAACAGAGACAATCACCGCTGGTTGATTGGGCAGTGACCTGACTCTCCCCGTACTTACTGTTAGGTAAACACCCTCCACTCCATAGGCAGTACTGGAGGTGACACTGTCCACAGGCAGTACTGGAGGTGACACTGTCCACAGGCAGTACTGGAGGTTACACTGTTCACAGGCAGTACTGGAGGTTACACTGTCCAAGGCAGTACTGGAGGTGACACTGTCCACAGGCAGTACTGGAGGCGACACTGTTCACAGGCAGTACTGGAGGTGACACTGTCCACAGGCAGTACTGGAGGTGACACTGTCCACAGGCAGTACTGGAGGTGACACTGTCCACAGGCAGTACTGGTTGTGACACTGTCCACAGGCAGTACTGGAGGTGACACTGTCCACAGGCAGTACTGGAGGTGACACTGTCCACAGGCAGTACTGGAGTGACACTGTCCACAGGCAGTACTGGAGGTGACACTGTTCACAGGCAGTACTGGAGGTGACACTGTCCACAGGCAGTACTGGAGGTGACACTGTCCACAGGCAGTACTGGAGGTGACACTGTCCACAGGCAGTACTGGAGGTGACACTGTCCACAGGCAGTACTGGAGGTGACACTGTCCACAGGCAGTACTGGAGGTGACACTGTCCACAGGCAGTACTGGAGGTGACACTGTTCACAGGCAGTACTGGAGGTGACACTGTCCACAGGCAGTACTGGAGGTGACACTGTCCACAGGCAGTACTGGAGGCGACACTGTCCACAGGCAGTACTGGAGGTGACACTGTCCACAGGCAGTACTGGAGGTGACACTGTTACAGGCAGTACTGGAGGTGACACTGTTCACAGGCAGTACTGGAGGCGACACTGTTCACAGGCAGTACTGGAGGCGACACTGTTCACAGGCAGTACTGGAGGTGACACTGTCCACAGGCAGTACTGGAGGTGACACTGTTCACAGGCAGTACTGGAGGTGACACTGTCCACAGGCAGTACTGGAGGCGACACTGTCCACAGGCAGTACTGGAGGTGACACTGTCCACAGGCAGTACTGGAGGCGACACTGTCCACAGGCAGTACTGGAGGTGACACTGTTCACAGGCAGTACTGGAGGTGACACTGTCCACAGGCAGTACTGGAGGTGACACTGTCCACAGGCAGTACTGGAGGTGACACTGTCCACAGGCAGTACTGGAGGTGACACTGTCCACAGGCAGTACTGGAGGTGACACTGTCCACAGGCAGTACTGGAGGCGACACTGTCCACAGGCAGTACTGGAGGTGACACTGTCCACAGGCAGTACTGGAGGTGACACTGTCCACAGGCAGTACTGGAGGTGACACTGTCCACAGGCAGTACTGGAGGCGACACTGTCCACAGGCAGTACTGGAGGTGACACTGTCCACAGGCAGTACTGGAGGTGACACTGTCCACAGGCAGTACTGGAGGTGACACTGTCCACAGGCAGTACTGGAGGTGACACTGTCCACAGGCAGTACTGGAGGTGACACTGTCCACAGGCAGTACTGGAGGTGACACTGTCACAGGCAGTACTGGAGGTGACACTGTCCACAGGCAGTACTGGAGGTGACACTGTCCACAGGCAGTACTGGAGGTGACACTGTCCACAGGCAGTACTGGAGGTGACACTGTCCACAGGCAGTACTGGAGGTGACACTGTCCACAGGCAGTACTGGAGGTGACACTGTCCACAGGCAGTACTGGAGGTGACACTGTCCACAGGCAGTACTGGAGGTGACACTGTCCACAGGCAGTACTGGAGGTGACACTGTCCACAGGCAGTACTGGAGGTGACACTGTCCACAGGCAGTACTGGAGGTGACACTGTCCACAGGCAGTACTGGAGGTGACACTGTCCACAGGCAGTACTGGAGGTGACACTGTCCACAGGCAGTACTGGAGGTGACACTGTCCACAGGCAGTACTGGAGGTGACACTGTCCACAGGCAGTACTGGAGGTGACACTGTCCACAGGCAGTACTGGAGGTGACACTGTCCACAGGCAGTACTGGAGGTGACACTGTCCACAGGCAGTACTGGAGGTTACACTGTCCACAGGCAGTACTGGAGGTGACACTGTCCACAGGCAGTACTGGAGGTTACACTGTCCACAGGCAGTACTGGAGGTGACACTGTCCACAGGCAGTACTGGAGATGACACTGTCCACTGGCAGTACTGGAGGTGACACTGTCCACAGGCAGTACTGGAGGTGACACTGTCCACAGGCAGTTCTGGTTGTGACACTGTCCACAGGCAGTACTGGTTGTGACACTGTCCACAGGCAGTACTAGAGGTTTCACTGTCCACAGGCAGTACTGGAGGTGACACTGTCCATAGGCAGTACTGGAGGTGACAATGTCCATAGGCAGTACTGGAGGTGACACTGTCCATAGGCAGTACTGGAGGTTACACTTTTCAAAGGCAGTACTGGAGGTTACACTGTCCAAAGGCAGTACTGGAGGTTACACTGTCCAAAGGCAGTACTGGAGGCGACACTGTTCACAGGCAGTACTGGAGGTGACACTGTCCACAGGCAGTACTGGAGGTGACACTGTCCACAGGCAGTACTGGAGGTGACACTGTCCACAGGCAGTACTGGTTGTGACACTGTCCACAGGCAGTACTGGAGGTGACACTGTCCACAGGCAGTACTGGAGGTTACACTGTCCACAGGCAGTACTGGAGATGACACTGTCCACAGGCAGTACTGGAGGTGACACTGTTCACAGGCAGTACTGGAGGTGACACTGTCCACAGGCAGTACTGGTTGTGACACTGTCCACAGGCAGTACTGGTTATGACACTGTCCACAGGCAGTACTGGAGGTTTCACTGTCCACAGGCAGTACTGGAGGTGACACTGTCCATAGGCAGTACTGGAGGTGACACTGTCCACAGGCAGTACTGGAGGTGACACTGTCCATAGGCAGTACTGGAGGTTACACTTTTCAAAGGCAGTACTGGAGGTTACACTGTCCAAAGGCAGTACTGGAGGTTACACTGTCCAAAGGCAGTACTGGAGGCGACACTGTTCACAGGCAGTACTGGAGGCTACACAGTTCACAGGCAGTACTGGAGGTGACACTGTTCACAGGCAGTACTGGAGGCGACACTGTTCACAGGCAGTACTGGAGGCGACACTGTTCACAGGCAGTACTGGAGGCGACACTGTTCACAGGCAGTACTGGAGGTGACACTGTCCACAGGCAGTACTGGAGGCGACACTGTCCACAGGCAGTACTGGAGGCGACACTGTTCACAGGCAGTACTGGAGGCGACACTGTCCACAGGCAGTACTGGAGGCGACACTGTCCACAGGCAGTACTGGAGGTGACACTGTCCACAGGCAGTACTGGAGATGACACTGTCCACTGGCAGTACTGGAGGTGACACTGTCCACAGGCAGTACTGGAGGTGACACTGTCCACAGGCAGTACTGGTTGTGACACTGTCCACAGGCAGTACTGGTTGTGACACTGTCCACAGGCAGTACTGGAGGTTTCACTGTCCACAGGCAGTACTGGAGGTGACAATGTCCATAGGCAGTACTGGAGGTGACAATGTCCATAGGCAGTACTGGAGGTGACACTGTCCATAGGCAGTACTGGAGGTTACACTTTCAAAGGCAGTACTGGAGGTTACACTGTCCAAGGCAGTACTGGAGGTTACACTGTCCAAAGGCAGTACTGGAGGCGACACTGTTCACAGGCAGTACTGGAGGTGACACTGTCCACAGGCAGTACTGGAGGTGACACTGTCCACTGGCAGTACTGGAGGTGACACTGTCCACAGGCAGTACTGGTTGTGACACTGTCCACAGGCAGTACTGGAGGTGACACTGTCCACAGGCAGTACTGGAGGTTACACTGTCCACAGGCAGTACTGGAGATGACACTGTCCACAGGCAGTACTGGAGGTGACACTGTTCACAGGCAGTACTGGAGGTGACACTGTCCACAGGCAGTACTGGTTGTGACACTGTCCACAGGCAGTACTGGTTATGACACTGTCCACAGGCAGTACTAGAGGTTTCACTGTCCACAGGCAGTACTGGAGGTGACACTGTCCATAGGCAGTACTGGAGGTGACACTGTCCACAGGCAGTACTGGAGGTGACACTGTCCATAGGCAGTACTGGAGGTTACACTTTTCAAAGGCAGTACTGGAGGTTACACTGTCCAAAGGCAGTACTGGAGGTTACACTGTCCAAAGGCAGTACTGGAGGCGACACTGTTCACAGGCAGTACTGGAGGCTACACTGTTCACAGGCAGTACTGGAGGTGACACTGTTCACAGGCAGTACTGGAGGCGACACTGTTCACAGGCAGTACTGGAGGCGACACTGTTCACAGGCAGTACTGGAGGCGACACTGTTCACAGGCAGTACTGGAGGTGACACTGTCCACAGGCAGTACTGGAGGCGACACTGTTCACAGGCAGTACTGGAGGTGACACTGTCCACAGGCAGTACTGGAGGCGACACTGTTCACAGGCAGTACTGGAGGTGACACTGTCCACAGGCAGTACTGGAGGTGACACTGTTCCCAGGCAGTACTGGAGGTGACACTGTCCACAGGCAGTACTGGAGGCGACACTGTTCACAGGCAGTACTGGAGGCGACACTGTCCACAGGCAGTACTGGAGGTGACACTGTCCACAGGCAGTACTGGAGGTGACACTGTTCCCAGGCAGTACTGGTGGTGACACTGTTCACAGGCGTACTGGAGGCGACACTGTTCACAGGCAGTACTGGAGGCGACACTGTTCACAGGCAGTACTGGAGGCGACACTGTCCACAGGCAGTACTGGAGGTGACACTGTCCACAGGCAGTACTGGAGGTGACACTGTCCACAGGCAGTACTGGAGCCGACACTGTTCACAGGCAGTACTGGAGGTTACACTGTCCACAGGCAGTACTGGAGGTGACACTGTTCCCAGGCAGTACTGGTGGTGACACTGTTCTCAGGGAGTACTTGTAATGACACTGTCCACAGGCAGTACTGGAGGGGACACTGTCCACAGGCAGTACTGGAGGTGACACTGTTCACAGGCAGTACTGGAGGTTACACTGTCCACAGGCAGTACTGGAGGTTACACTGTCCACAGGCAGTACTGGAGGCGACACTGTTCAGGGCAGTACTGGAGGCGGCACTGTTCACAGGCAGTACTGGAGGCGACACTGTTCACAGGCAGTACTGGAGGCGACACTGTTCACAGGTAGTACTGGAGGCGACACTGTTCACAGGTAGTACTGGAGGCGACACTGCTCACATGCAGTACTGGAGGCGACACTGTTCAGGGGCAGTACTGGAGGCGACACTGTTCACAGGCAGTACTGGAGGCGACACTGTCCACAGGCAGTACTGGAGGCGACACTGTTCACAGGCAGTACTGGAGGCGACACTTTTCACAGGCAGTACTGGAGGCGACACTGTTCACAGGCAGTACTGGAGGCGACACTGTCCACAGGCAGTACTGGAGGCGACACTGTCCACAGGCAGTACTGGAGGTGACACTGTCCACAGGCAGTACTGGAGGTGACACTGTCCACAGGCAGTACTGGAGGCGACACTGTTCACAGGCAGTACTGGAGGCGACACTGTCCACAGGCAGTACTGGAGGTGACACTGTCCACAGGCAGTACTGGAGGTGACACTGTCACAGGCAGTACTGGAGGTGACACTGTCCACAGGCAGTACTGGAGGTACACTGTCCACAGGCAGTACTGGAGGTGACACTGTCCACAGGCAGTACTGGAGGTGACACTGTCCACAGGCAGTACTGGAGGTGACACTGTCCACAGGCAGTACTGGAGGTGACACTGTCCACAGGCAGTACTGGAGGTGACACTGTCCACAGGCAGTACTGGAGGTGACACTGTCCACAGGCAGTACTGGAGGTGACACTGTCCACAGGCAGTACTGGAGGTGACACTGTCCACAGGCAGTACTGGAGGTGACACTGTCCACAGGCAGTACTGGAGGTGACACTGTCCACAGGCAGTACTGGAGGTGACACTGTCCACAGGCAGTACTGGAGGTGACACTGTCCACAGGCAGTACTGGAGGTGACACTGTCCACAGGCAGTACTGGAGTGACACTGTCCACAGGCAGTACTGGTTGTGACACTGTCCACAGGCAGTACTGGAGGTGACACTGTCCACAGGCAGTACTGGAGGTGACACTGTCCCAGGCAGTACTGGAGGTGACAATGTCCATAGGCAGTACTGGAGGTGACAATGTCCATAGGCAGTACTGGAGGTGACACTGTCCACAGGCAGTACTGGAGGTTACACTTTTCACAGGCAGTACTGGAGGTTACACTGTCCAAGGCAGTACTGGAGGTTACACTGTCCAAAGGCAGTACTGGAGGCGACACTGTTCACAGGCAGTACTGGAGGTGACACTGTCCACAGGCAGTACTGGAGGTGACACTGTCCACTGGCAGTACTGGAGGGACACTGTCCACAGGCAGTACTGGTTGTGACACTGTCCACAGGCAGTACTGGAGGTGACACTGTCCACAGGCAGTACTGGAGGTACACTGTCCACAGGCAGTACTGGAGTGACACTGTCCACAGGCAGTACTGGAGGTGACACTGTTCACAGGCAGTACTGGAGGTGACACTGTCCACAGGCAGTACTGGAGTGACACTGTCACAGGCAGTACTGGTTATGACACTGTCCACAGGCAGTACTAGAGGTTTCACTGTCCACAGGCAGTACTGGAGGTGACACTGTCCACAGGCAGTACTGGAGGTGACATGTCCACAGGCAGTACTGGAGGTGACACAGTCCATAGGCAGTACTGGAGGTTACACTTTTCAAAGGCAGTACTGGAGGTTACACTGTCCAAAGGCAGTACTGGAGGTTACACTGTCCAAAGGCAGTACTAGAGGCGACACTGTTCACAGGCAGTACTGGAGGCTACACAGTTCACAGGCAGTACTGGAGGTGACACTGTTCACAGGCAGTACTGGAGGCGACACTGTTCACAGGCAGTACTGGAGGCGACACTGTTCACAGGCAGTACTGGAGGCGACACTGTCCACAGGCAGTACTGGAGGCGACACTGTTCACAGGTCGTACTGGAGGCGACACTGTTCACAGGCAGTACTGGAGGCGACACTGTTCACAGGCAGTACTAGAGGCGACACTGTCCACAGGCAGTACTGGAGGTGACACTGTTCTCAGGCAGTACTGGAGGTGACACTGTCCCCAGGAAGGCAGCACTTGAGGTGACACTGTTCACAGGCAGTACTGGAGGCGACACTGTTCACAGGTAGTACTGGAGGTGACACTGTTCACAGGTAGTACTGGAGGTGACACTGTTCACAGGTAGTACTGGAGGTGACACTGTTCACAGGCAGTACTGGAGGCGACACTGTTCACAGGTAGTACTGGAGGCGACACTGTTCACAGGCAGTACTGGAGGCGACACTGTTCACAGGCAGTACTGGAGGCGACACTGTTCACAGGTAGTACTGGAGGTAACACTCACAAAGAATTACGTTTACAGTGAGCTGATCACTGAGATCGCTTGACAACCACTGATTAGTCAACCCGTTGCTAATTACTTCACACTTCATTAATTACGGTAATTAATAACACTAATTTCCTCTCAGACAAAGTTAATCACACAATTAACACAACACTAGGTCACGCACACCAACACAAATAGTAGAAATACAGTGCTCCAACACAGCACAAACTGACACAACACAACACTGTGTTGGTTCGTAATAGGTTCGCAATAGGTTCGTAATTACAGGAGATGAGGTCAAAAAGCACCTATTGGAGCTGGATGTGAGAAAAGCTGTTGGGCCGGATGGAATCTCGCCATGGGTATTGAAAGAGTGTGCAGGAGCACTTTGCTTACCACTCTCCATAGTGTATAGTAAGTCACTGGAAACGGGGGACCTACCAGAAATATGGAAGACTGCTAATGTAGTACCAATATACAAAAAGGGTGACAGACAAGAGGCACTGAACTACAGGCCAGTGTCCTTAACTTGTATACCATGCAAGGTGATGGAGAAGATTGTGAGAAAAAACCTAGTAACACATCTGGAGAGAAGAGACTTCGTGACAACCCATCAACATGGGTTCAGGGAGGGTAAATCTTGCCTTACAGGCTTGATAGAATTCTACGATCAGGTGACAAGAATTAAGCAAGAAAGAGAAGGGTGGGCGGACTGCATTTTTTTGGACTGTCGGAAAGCCTTTGACACAGTACCCCATAAAAGGTTGATGCATAAGCTGGAGAAACAGGCAGGAGTAACAGGTAGGGCGCTCCAGTGGATAAGGGAGTACCTAAGCAATAGGAAGCAGAGAGTTACAGTGAGGGGTGAGACCTCAGACTGGCGTGAAGTCACCAGTGGAGTCCCACAGGGCTCTGTACTTGGACCTATCCTGTTTCTGATATACGTAAATGATCTCCCAGAGGGTATAGACTCATTCCTCTCAATGTTTGCTGACGACGCCAAAATTATGAGAAGGATTAAGACAGAGGAGGACAGCTTGAGACTTCAAGAAGACCTGGACAAGCTGCAGGAATGGTCGAACAAATGGCTGTTAGAGTTTAACCCAAGCAAATGTAATGTAATGAAGATAGGGGTAGGAAGCAGGAGACCAGATACAAGGTATCATTTGGGAGATGAAATACTTCAAGAGTCAGAGAGAGAGAAAGACCTGGGGGTTGATATCACGCCAGACCTGTCCCCTGAAGCTCATATCAAGAGGATAACATCAGCAGCATATGCCAGGTTGGCTAACATAAGAACGGCCTTTAGAAACTTGTGTAAGGAATCTTTCAGAACATTATATACCACATATGTCAGACCAATCCTGGAGTATGCGGCTCCAGCATGGAGTCCCTATCTAGTCAAGCATAAGACTAAACTGGAAAAGGTTCAAAGGTTTGCCACCAGACTAGTACCCGAGCTGAGAGGTATGAGCTACGAGGAGCGACTGCAGGAATTAAACCTCACTTCGTTGGAAGACAGAAGTTAGGGGGGACATGATCACCACATTCAAGATTCTCAGGGGAATCGACAGGGTTGATAAAGACAGGCTGTTTAACACAAGGGGCACACGCACTAGGGGACACAGGTGGAAACTGAGTGCCCAAATGAGCCACAGAGATATTAGAAAGAACTTTTTTAGTGTCAGAGTGGTTGACAAATGGAATGCATTAGGAAGCGATGTGGTGGAGGCTGACTCCATACACAGTTTCAAGTGTAGATATGATAGAGCCCATTAGGCTCAGGAAACTGTACACCTGTTGATTGACGGTTGAGAGGCGGGACCAAAGAGCCAGAGCTCAACCCCCGCAAGCACAACTAGGTGAGTACAACTAGGTGAGTACACACACAACAATGACAATCAATAACACACAGAAACAATTGGGTAATCACCCTCTTACTTTAACGATCTCCTTTTCTCCTAGAACGAGACGAAAAGAACACGTACATGGAATGGTTAATGCATGGTGTAGGTTTATATTAAACCTCACAAATCACTACACAAAATAATAATAATAACTAAAATATGGTAAAAGTGTATTACACTCACTCAGGCGATCTACGGTGATCACTCAGGTACACGATACTTGCCTTCACTCCTAACCTTCTCCCTCGGCTTTGTCTCTCCCGTTTCGGGCTAATGAGAACAACAGATTGAACGGCTAACAGGAATTCAGCACAAGGAAAATGCACTATTAGATAATGACAGACCAGTGTTGTTGCCTGGCTGGCTGCTGCTGACGTGGCGGAACTGAGTTGCGATGGGGTCCCCCTCCCACCGGTACTGCGGCTCAGTCTGTGGGCCTGGAATTTTCCAGCCGGGCTGGATACCCAGAGATTGCACGGGTGTGTGAGCAGCTGCAGGTACCTGTGATGGATATCTACGGTGTCGAGCTGGTGACGGCCCGTCGGGTGATCCTGAATTCACTGCAGACATGGTGGTATCGCGAATTTCTACGTCGATACGAGGGGCGGCATTGCCTCTGCAGGATGGTGCGGGCACTGTGTCCATATCTGATCGGAGTGATGCCCCTCACATACGTCAGCGTCCATGGGGCTCCTTTGGAGTTTCCGGAGGTCTGCTCCGGCGGTACTTCGGCCGTTTTGG
>WNGS01085925.1:0-12170 GCA_020271785.1 Procambarus virginalis
ACAGAGAGAGAGACAGACAGACAGAGAGAGAGACAGACAGACAGGAGAAGAGAGACAGACAGACAGGGAGAGAGACAGACAAGAGAGACAGACAGACAGAGAGAGACAGAAGAGAGAGGAAGAGAGAGAAAGAAAGAATGAAGAGAGAAGAAAGAGAAAGAGTGAAAGAGACAGACAGAGAGAGAGACAGAGAGACGGACACAGACAGAACAAGAAGAGAGAGGAGACAACAAAATTAAGGCAAGGGGGAGAGAAGACAGAACAGAAACAACAGAGAGGGGAGAGAGAAATGAGAAAAGATTGAAGAGAAGGCAAGAGAAAGACAAGAGAAGAAAATATACAAGAAAAATATGTAAGATAAAATGAAGTAAGTGAATACCACAAATGTAAAAAAGTAAAGGAAGAGAGAAGCTAGAAGAGACAGAAAAGGAAAGGTGTTAGAAGAGAGGAGGAAAGGAGAGAAAAAGAAGAGACAAGAAAAATAGGAGAGAAATGTAACAGAAGAAATTAAAAAAAAAAAAGGACATTTGCGAGAGGAAATCTTGAGATGATTTCGGGGCTTTAGTGTCCCCGCGGCCCAGTCCTCAACCAAGCCTCCACCACAAGGAAGCAGCCCATGACAGCTGACTAACACCCAGGTACCTATTTTACTGCTAGGTAACAGGGCCATAGGGTGAAAAACTCTGCCCATTGTTTCTCGTTTCTCGCCTGGGATCGAACCCAGGACCACAGGATCACAAGTCCAGCATGCTGTCCGCTCGGCTCCCTTGTTTTATTTCGGTAGTTTCATCAGTTGCAAGTTTTCCCTGAAAAGATATTAAGATATAAATTAATATTTAATTATTTGTTTATATAAATAGATTGAATGAGATCAAAGATACTGTAGTTAAGTCATATAATTCAGCTGCAGACACCAGACATTGTTGCACTCATGGAGACAAAACTTGAAGATGATATTTTAAATGAGGTCATATTATCAAGGGGTTACTCAGTTTGGAGACTAGACAGAAAAATTAGGAAATGTGGTAGTGTTGCTGTGCTGGTGAAAGAACACCTAAAGGTAAATTAAATAATGATTGCGAATCCACGAGAAGTTGACATAATAGTATTAGAGATCTGCAATCAGGATGATAAACTAACGATCATAAATGCATATAGTCCACCGCCATGCAACACAAGATCAAAGGAGGTGCTGGATAATAAACGAAAGGGTCTTATAACAATAATGAGAGATTATAGCGAGAGCTGATAAAGACAGATCACGACCGTTGGGAGTTGGCGACTTCAACTTTAAATAAATCCATAGACTAGGAGGCATATGAAGCTAGAACAGAGAATTTTTGGACTTGTAGATGCATAAACCTCATCCTGTAAACATTCATGTTTCTACATGTTAAACAAGCTACGAGGATGAGGGAAGGGGATTTCCCTCCATGCTGGATGTTATATTTACCAGGAAAGAGGAAGAGATATTTATCATTCAGTACCTCCCTCCCTTGGGTAAAAGTGACCATTTCTTTTTGAGAATAAAGTATGCAATGCATTATAATCTGGAAGAAAATGAGCTTGAAGCATTTGAAAAACCTGATTTGTGAAGAGGTCATTATGGGGAACTCAGATATTTCCTTAAAGAATTTGACAGAAACACTTACTGTTAGGACATGAAGTAAATGAGATGTCAAGTTTTGTGAAATATATGATAAAGGCACAACAAAATTTATACCAAAGGAGAGATGCAGAACTAGGCAAAGGGGTTTGTTCAACAGAAATTGCAAGAGGACCAGAGACCAGAAGACACACAAATGGAATCAATATAGCAAGAGGCCTAACCCCCAAACATACAAGCGATACAAAGATGCAAGTAACAACAACAGCAGTAAGGAGAGGGGCAGAAAGACCATAAATAAAGTGTGAAAATAAACTTTTGAGTAAATTTTTTAACTACTCTCGACAGTGAAGAAAAACATATATTCAGATGATTTGTATTAGAATCATTAATCTTACACTTTTGGTCATATTCAACAACACAAATATACACACACACACACACACAATATATATATATATATATATATATATATATATATATATATATATATATATATATATATATATATATATATATATATGTCGTACCTAGTAGCCAGAACTCACTTTTTGGCCTACTATGCAAGCCCCGATTTGCCTAATAAGCCAAGTTTTCCTGAATTAATATATTTTCTCTAATTATTTTCTTATGAAAAGATAAAGCTACCCATTTCATTATGTATGAGGTCAATTTTTTTTCATTGGAGTTAAAATTAACGAAGATATATGACCGAACCTAACCAACCCTACCTAACCTAACCTAACCTATCTTTATAGGTTAGGTTAAATTAGGTAGCCGAAAAAGTTAGGTAGGTTAGGTAGTCGAAAAACAATTAATTCATGAAAACTTGGCCTATTAGGCAAATCGGGCCTTGCATAGTAGGCTGACAAGTGCGTTCTGGCTACTAGGTACGACATATATATATATATATATATATATATATATATATATATATATATATATATATATATATATATATATATATATATATATATAGTGATATATGGCTTGCGCGTTCATACAGCTTTCTCACACATGATAGACTCAGTGCGGCCCGTGCATGCGCCAGAATTTGATGAAAAACTGTACCCAAATGGAACCATGAGTGTCGTCGGGGGTTGGTCAGTCAGGGAGCTTAGTTAATAAGCGCCAAGACTGACCAATCCTTATAGACGATCATTGGTGCGGTGGTCACGGTACTGTGTACGTTTAGGGGTGATCCTGGACGGCATGGGTTCGAATCCTGGCCGGGTCAAAGAGTTCTTAGTGATATATATATATATATATATATATATATATATATATATATATATATATATATATATATATATATATATATATTATACGGATAATTAGCAAAAAATATATACAAGTAAATTTAAATTATTTTACCTTGTATCTAGATCCACCAGGCCTGTTTGGTGCATGTTTCAGTACTTCAGAAATCTGGAAGGTCACGTCCTCCTCCTCAACTTGTGGATGTGCGTTGATAGATGATTCTGTAAAATTAAGTTATTTATATAATAATAAATTCAGTATAACAATAATATTCTGTAAAATTAAAAAAAGTAATTTATACATCAATCAGATAAAACTCTCCAAAGATGGTGATACACAACATATAAAGGACAAGTTTCAGAACAAGATATATGCATTTAGGAATAAGGTTTTGTACATGTAGGTAGCACATGAGAAAAAATGTGGAAGGTGATCAAGTTTATATTAACATGTTAATGGCTTTGTTAAGGCTTTGCAAGAATGAAAAATATTAATAATGAAATATCACCGACCAATTAATTGTACGTTGTTTAAGTCAATTATTTGCATTATTATTATTATTTAATACTAATGACATAAAAATGCATTTTGTAATCTACTATTTATGCAAGTATTAACCACAGGATCATGAAATAAACTGCAAAATACTGTAAAGGATAAACCAGGGTTGGTAGGAAACAGGGTTGGTTCAACAGAAATTGCAAGAGGGCCAGAGATTAAGAGACACAAGCATGGAATCATTATAAGAAGAGGCCAAACCCCCAAACATACCAGCGATACAAAGATGCGAGAAACAACTACACGTCAGTAAGGAGAGAGGCAGAGAGGAACTTTGAGAACGGTATAGCAGACAAATGTAAATCAGATCCAGGACTTTTCTATAAATTCATTAAAAGCAAGCTGCAGGTAAAGGATAATATTCAGATGTTGAAAATGGGGGACAGATATGCAGAAAATTAAAAGGAAATGTGTGAAACATTTAAGGAAAAGTTCCAAAGTGTGTTTGTATAAAATGAGATCTTCAGGGAACCAGACAATAAGAATTACAGAGAACAACAGAGCACATAGAGGTGTCTAGAGACAAAGTGAAACAAATATTCTTGGAGCTAAGTATGAACAAAGCAGTTGGCCCAGATGGAGTTTCACCATGGATTCTGAGAGAATGTGCACCCGAGTTCACCATACCACTTCAGCGGATTTTTCAGACATGCCTGTGTACAGGAGTCATAGCAGATGTGTGGAAAAAGGCTAACATAGTTCCAATTAACAAAAGTTGCAGCAGGGAAGACCCCGTCAATTTTAAGACCTGTATCATTGACAAATGTAATACTCAAAATATTGGAAAAAATAATTAAAACTAAATGGGTAGAACAACTGGAGAGAAACAATATAATATCAGACAGACAGTATGGTTTTCGATCTTGAAAATCCAGTGTATCAAATTTTCTCAGTTTCTATGATCGAGCCACAGAGATTTTGCAGGAAAGAGATGGTTGGGTTGACTGCATCTATCTGGACCTAAAATATACTTTCAATAGAGTCCAACATAAAAGGTTGTTCTGGAAACTGGAACATATTGGAGGGGTGACAGGTAAGCTAACACGGATGAAAAATTTTCTTATAGAAAAATGAGGGCAGTAATCAGGGGCAATCAGACTGGAGAAATGTCACAAGTGGAGTACCACAGGGTTGTTCTTGAACCGGTGATGTTCATTGTCTACATAAATAATCTGCCAGATGGAATACAGAATTATATGAACATGTTTGCTGATGATGCTAAGATAATAGGAAGGATAAGAAACTTAGTTATTGTAATGCCTTTCAAGAAGGCCTGGACAAAATAAGTATATGGAGCACCACTTGGCAAATGGAATGTAATGTAAATAAATGCCAAGTTATGGAATGTGGAATAGGAGAACATAGACCCCCACACAACCTATAAATTATGAGGGAAATCTTTAAAGAATTATGATAGAGAGATATTGGGGTGGTTCTAGATAGGAAACTATCACCTGAGGACCACATAAAGAACGTTGTACGAGGAGCCTATGACACGCTTTCTAACTTCAAAATTGCTTTTAAATACATGGATGGCGAAATACTAAAGAAATTATTCATTACTTTTGTTAGGTCAAAGCTAGAATATGCAGCGGTTGTATAGTGCCCATATCTTAAAGGGGCCTTAGATTCATATATGCCAAAAGGAGAACTTTTTGACATGCTGCATATGAAAAGGGTTTCATCTGGTCCAAATCTCAGCATCGTAGCATAAATAGGAAGGGAGAAAAAAATATTGAATTGTGTCAAAAATTTTCCGAAATGATCAAAAACGATTATCAAACACACGTGTCAACTGAAATCATGTCTATGACTCTCAGCTATCACAATAGCATATATTAATATATATATATATATATATATATATATATATATATATATATATATATATATATATATATATATATATATATATATATATATATATATATATATAATTAGTTTTATTAAAAAAAGTTATATAAAAAAAAAGAATCTTTTTTATCAGACGATTTACATGAAACTTATACACCTGACGGCACATAAGCCTATCTGTAAGGGTGCAAAGGGGACAAGGAGATTGGTTGATGTTGGTTGATGAACTGTAAAAAACTGCTATCGCAGGCCCTTCACATTCTTTGGAGACAAAGCCTAGATACTGGCATTATCCCTGACATACTAAAAACAGCAGAGATAGCACCGCCCCATAAAGGAGGAAATAAGGCAGAGGCAAAAAACTACAGACCGATAGCACTAACATCGCACATCATAAAAATCTTTGAGAGAATGCTAAGAAGTAAGATCACAAAATACATGGAATCACAGCATCTCCATAACCCCGGACAACATGGTTTCAGAACAGGGCGCTCTTGCCTATCACAGTTGCTGGACCACTCTGACATGGCACTAGATGCCATGGAAGACAAACAAAACGCTGATGTAATTTACACAGATTTCGCAAAAGCCTTTGACATATGTGACCATGGTGTTATTGCACATAAAATGCGTTCAAAAAGGAATTACCGGAAAAATAGGCAGATGGATCAACAATTTCCTGACTAATAGAACCCAATGTGTAGTAGTCAACAAAATAAAATCTGGACTATCAACCATAAAGAGCACAGTCCCCCAGGGTACTGTGCTTGCTCCAATACTGTCTCATCCTCATATCGGACATAGACAAGGACACAACCTATAGTACTGTATCATCCTTTGCAGATGACACTAGAATCTTCATGAGAGTAGGCAACATAGAGGACACGGCAAACCTCCAATCAGATGTAAATCAGGTCTTTCTATGGGCTACAGAAAATAACATGGTGATTAACGAACATAAGTTTCAGCTCATGCGCTACGGAAAAAATGAAAATATAAAAACGGAAACCACTTACAAAACTCAGTCAAATCATAACATTGAACGGAAAAGGAACGTAAAGGATTTGGGTGTACTGATGTCGGAAGACCTTACATTTAAAGAACACAATAAAGTAGCTGTCACAACTGCAAGAAAAATGACAGGTTGGATAACAAGAACTTTTCACACTAGAGATGCTATACCGATGATACTTTTCAAGACGCTAGTGCTCTCTAGAGTGGAATACTGCTGCATAATGACAGCCCCTTTCAAAGCTGAAGAAATTACTGACCTGGAGAGCGTGCAGAGATCCTTTACTGCTAGAATCCACTCAGTAAAACATCTAAACTACTGGGACCGAGAAAAGAGCCTAAACCTGTATTCTCTTGAGCACTGGCGGGAGAGATACACAATAATTTACACATGGAAAATAGTAGAGGGGCTGGTCCCAAACCTGCACACAGAAATAACAGCACATGAGACCAGAAGGCATGGCAGGATGTGCAGAATACTCTCCGTTGAAGAGCAGAGGTGCAACAGGTACTCTGAGAGAGAACTCTATCAACATCTGAGGTCTGAGACTGTTCAACACGCTTTCACTACACATAAGGGGCATAACTGGCCGACCCCTCACAGTGTTCAAGAGAGAACTTGATAAACATCTCCAAAGGATACCTGATCAACCAGGTTGTGACTCATACGTCAGGCTGCGAGCAGCCGCATCCAACAGCCTGATTGACCAGTCCAGCAACGAGGAGGCCTGGTCGATGACCGGGCCGCGGGGTCGCTGAGCCCCGGAACCACCTCAAGGTAAACTCAAGGTACCAAAACATGGATGAATGTAGAAAATAGAGAACTATTAGCTGAATATCAAATAGATTTAATCTATTTCACACAGATAGATATATTAGACAAGGAGGGGGAGTAGCTATGTATGTTAGGTAATATTTGAAATGTAGTCTCGGAAAGACTACATTTCAACAGAAACGTGCCACACACCAGTCACAAGACTGAACCTCGTCGAGGCCAAACGTCTAAATGAGAGCATGAACGAGTAAGAAATAATTTTTTAACACCAGGTATCATACACACACTGAATGCACCTGCAGACACACAACGAGCACTATCAACATAGCAAAGATTACTCCATAAAATAACTCATTAAATTATTGGACCTATACTTATGCATTTATCTTGGTTTAACGCAACAGGCACCAGACACACACTAGGCATCATACACACTAGGATAAAACAAACATTAGGCTGGAAGTCAGAAAAGAATTCAAAGAATTTTACTGGAAAGGCTTGCTGTTAGGAAAGGAAGTAATTGAGATGAATTAATGCACAGTATGTCAATTTTGTGAAATGTATGATAAAGGAACATAAAACATAGAGACCAAAAGACACAAAAATGGAATCAATATACAAAGAGGCCAAACCCCCAAACATACCAGTAATACAAAGAGAAACAACTACACGGCAGTGAGGAGAGAGGCAGAAAGTAATTTTGAAAAAAGGAACAAACAAATGTAAAACAGAACAAATCATATTCTATAAATACAGCAACAACCAATTGCAGGTAAAGGATAATTTTCAGAGTTTTAAATGCATGGATGGCAAAATACTCAAGAAACTGTTCAAGACTTTTTTCAGACCAAAGCTGGAATATGCAGCAGTTGTATGGTGCCCCCTATCTTAAGAAGCACATCAACAAACTGGAAAGAGTGCAAAGACATGCCACTAAGTGGCTCTCAGAACTGAAGGACAAGAACTATGAGGAGAGGTTAGAGGCATTAAATATGCCAAATATACTACACAAATATATATACTATACATGCACAATACTAGGATGCACAATAAACTACCCTACACAGGCTGAGTATGGTGTGCACAATAAATTATTAGCTAAAAGATAAGACCGAGTTTGAATAAATGGGGTTAAGTCAGAGTGGGAAAATGTAAGTGGAGTGCCTCAAACCTGTCCTGGGACCTCTGTAATTCATAATATATACAAATAATTTAAACTCAGGTTTGATCAGGAATATTTGAAAATTTCCAGATGATACAAAAGGGATTTTTTCTGGATTCAGGATTATTTTTTTTTATGGCTGAAAACATGTTTTCAGCAATAAAAGAAATACAGTATTGCTGGAACAACCGTGGACATCTTCAAGAGAAAACCTGAACATCTTCAAGAAGTGCCGGACAAACAAGGCTGTTGTGGATATGTGGGCCTGAGGGGCCTCTCCAAGCAATAGCCTGTTGGACCAAGCTCTCACATGTCAAGCCTGGCCTTGGGAAGGGCTTGGTGAGTAGAACTACCACCAGAACCCAATAATGCATGTATCAAGCAGATAACTAGGTTGTAGGAGATAGATAACATGGTGATTATAAGAAAACTAAAAACTCACTGGAAGCAATATATAAATTACAAGAATTGATACTCAACTTCTTTCCATTGTACCTCCCGTGTGTCAGCTTATCACTCTACTGCTAATATCACGGTATTGCAGAATATGTCTCTACATTGCCAAGGTGTCCAGGCAGTGCACACCACATAATGCAGTGCAGTCCTGTAAGAATAAGCACAGTAAGTATGGGCACGGAGGGGGTGCAGCAGTGGCTTGTGAAGGGCTCGAGAGTAAATGGACATGCCCAGGGGTAAAAAGCATTAGGGTAACAGAACATAGCCCATAAAAATAGTAATGACTGTGAATGAATAATTATATGAATGCAATAATACTTCATATCTCAATAGGAATACTAAGCAGGATGCTAGACAAGGTACTGGTGGTGGTAGTGGTTGGTACAAGTCCTCACCTCCCCACACAGTACCCTTGTTCCTTACTCAACACCCCCTTGGACTTTTATTACAGAAAAATAGAATCAATTAATATAATAAAATATAAAATATAAGTGTTTACTTACGATAATACTATCGGTGGAACACAAAATCTTCTTCTTCTTGATAGTAGGCGCAGTTTGCATGAAGGGTTTGTCTTCGCCATGACTGAACTGACGACAAAATGGCCGCTGTGTTGATATTTAGCGTCGGGTAACGCTGTGACGTCACAGGTGAGGGACGCTTTGCGCAATTACTCCCTCGTCGCTTGAACCCATCATTAATAGTTTATAGTTTTGTTATTTTTATTATTTTATTTACAGTCATGTGCTCCACACCCACCCAACTGGGCGGCAGCTTTACAGTCATGTGCATGCATTACCTACAGTAAGCAAATGCTGGATACTTCGCTAAGATTTCGGGCAGCACATCATTATGAATGAAGTACTTACACATTTCCTGGACACTATTGATGGTGTTATCTCTAAATTCCGAGATTTTTTCACATTCCATTATATAATGACGCAAAGTATGCGAATAGTTCTGCTGACAGAGTTTACATTTAGTCAACTCTACCCTTATTAATATTCTCCTTTGTTATGTTCATTCATAGAATCACCTGATCCATCGTCCAGGCCACGTAACCCAAATTACACTGGTAATAGCACTTATGCTTATTATAATGATTCTAAATTGCATGCACTAAAACACACTGCCAGAAGAATTAATTGGACTAGCTTATAGAAGGACCCGCACTGCTGAAATGCTTAAGCTCTTTCAAACGGCTCTGGCTGAGGCCAGGGAACGTATGGTAGAGGGGAGGCAGACAGACTGGGAAACTTTTGTCAGTGGTCTCAATTCTCACACCCCGATCGACTTGGAGAGTTTTTAGTTTAGTTCGTTTATTATGCACCCCGTACCCATCCTGTGGGCGGTAGTGGAAAGGGTTACAGAGGCACATAATGGGCTCAGGGACTGAGCCCCACAATTCATTTAGCTAAGCAAGTTACAATCTTGATGAGCTAGTTACAAAATTCAATATAAGTCGTCACATCAACAATGGGTTCGAGATCGACCTCAAATACAGGTTCTAAATTAAGCAACTGACATATGTGGAGAGCTATAGTGTCACAATTTATATGTTTGTCCTGCACACCGCCCCCCATCCAGTGGGCAGCGGTGGATAGGTTACAATCACTTAGTTACTACCTACAGTTAGCAAACTGGGGATATTTGGCTAGAATTTCTGGTAGCAGATCATTTTGAATGAAATATTTACACATCGCTGGAACATTGGTAATAGAATTGTCTCTAAATTCACGTATGTTTTCGCACTCCATCACATAGTGACGGAGGGTGTGGTAATAATTTTGTTGACACAGTTTACATTTGGTTAGGTCTACATCAGCAGATAATGAGAATTCCCAGAGATACTTGTAACCGAGTCTAAGCCGAGCAGCAGTAACATCTAGAAGTCTGCTGATTTTATTGGATGATCCATAGATATGGGGCTCCTCTTGCATGATAGTGTGATGATAGATGGAATTACTGGTGTCAATTTCACTTTGTCTCAGATCTACAAGATCTTGTTGAAGTTCTCGGTGTACTGCTGCTCTCAGATTGCTCATTGACAATCCAAGGTTAAACTCAACGGCTCCTTTAAAGGCAGATTCTTTGGCTAACTTATCAGCTCTATCATGCATTCGGAGGCCAACATGAGATGGAGACCACATGAAATGGACTCTGTTACCATCCTTAATACTATTGTTGTATTTGTGTCTAGCTTCGGACACGAGCATGTTACAGTTATGTCTTAAAGAGTTGAGAGCATTTAAGGATGCTAAGGAGTCACTTACAATTAATGTATCAAGTTTGGAGACTTGTACACATTTCAGTGCAAGGAGCAAGGCAAATAGTTCAGTCTGAAGGGTAGAG
The DNA here is from genome assembly GCA_020271785.1 of Procambarus virginalis. Classification (NCBI taxonomy): domain Eukaryota; kingdom Metazoa; phylum Arthropoda; class Malacostraca; order Decapoda; family Cambaridae; genus Procambarus; species Procambarus virginalis. Next base: position 11,035 of record WNGS01085925.1, read on the forward strand.
GCCCAGTTGTTTATACGGACTCCCCACTCAAAGTACAAGCCATCGCCCATTGTCAGAACAACTGCACTTCCAGCTGCACCCGTGGTTGGGTGTAGGGAACCATCAGTGTATATGATTTGAGAGAGAGAATGCTCTGTGGACACAGCATCAATATGGCTTAAGGCGTTGAGCTTTGCCTCAAGACGAAGCTTGGGCTGATCTCTAATTTGCTTCTTGGGTGGAAAGGGAGGGATTAAAACTGGAAAGGGTGTAACCTCCCACGGTGCAGGAAAGTGCCGTTGTTGTTTCTCTTGGTACAAATCATGAATCTGATACATTCTGAGTTGAGTTCCAGTTTTTGTTATCCATTTGGAACAATGCTGATCTTCAATAAAGTAATTCTGAAGGGCTTCTGTGCAAGGATTAGGATGAGTTAGCCTAAGCATTTTTATACCAATTTGACAGTTAATTTCAGTAACACGATCAACAACGCTCAGAATATTAAGTTCCTTTCTCATATTAAGTATCTTTGTGGTACGAGGGCACCCAAGGATTATCCTCAAGGCTTCGTTCTGCAGTTTTTCAAGCCCTCCAAGCTTTCTTTCAGGCATCAAAACAAGCAGAGGTGCAGCATAATCCACTAAAGATCTGATGTATGCAAGGTATATCATTTTGACAATTCTGACATTGGCACCATAGCCTGAGTGATAACCTGCAACAGCCTTGAGAGCTCGGAGCCTCTCTTTATACTGACGACAGAGTCTGAATACAACAGGCCCATACAGTGGCACCTCAAGGCCAAGGTATTTGAATCTGTTTACATAGTCAAGCTGGGAGCCATCAGACAGTTGCATCTTGCGAACAGCTCCTCCCTGCCTGGGTGGGCGCCGATTTAATATCTTTGTTTTCTCTGCTGAGATAATTAAACCTAGATCCTGACATGAGTCTAATACAGAGTTAAGAGTGTTCTGCGTGATAGCATACCCAGTGGTGTGTATCATTATATCATCAGCATAGCTAATGATGTGGACGTTGGTTGCTCGGTATAGAGTTAACAGCGTGTTTATTAAATATTTAAATAAGGTATGGACTGAGGACACCACCCTGCGGGTACCTAGTTCAAAGTCTCCTTGTTCACTCCTATGCCCCTGGAAAAT
>WNGS01085937.1:0-2500 GCA_020271785.1 Procambarus virginalis
GTTGGAGATTGCGAAGTCGGATTGCGAAAGGATCTGGAGTTATAATTAGTAAGAATTTAAAACAAAAGTATCAATGCATAATGTTCGTAATAAGGCAAATGGACACTCAGATTTATTATCGCAGCGTAAGTAACAAGACACCTGGTGGGTTCTCAAGCTATATCTTGCTCTGGTAGGCCCCATTTAGATTATGCATTTCAGTTTTGGTCGCCATATTATAGAATGGATATAAATTCACTTGAACGTGTCCAGCGTAGGATGACTAATTTAATTCCCCAAATTAGAAATCTTTCATATGAGAAAGATTAACAAAGCTAATTTGCATTCACTGGAAAGGCGAATAGTTAGGGGTGACATGATAGAGGTTTACAAGTGGATGAATGGACATAACAAAGGGGATATTAATAGGTATTGAAAGTATCACACAGGACAGAACGCGAAACAATGGGTATAAATTGGATAAGTTTAGATTTAGAAAGACTTGGGTAAATACTGGTTCAGTAACAGGGTTGTTGATTTGTGGAACCATTGCTGCGTACATTGTGGAGGTGGGTCCCTCGATTGTTTCAAGCATGGTTTTGAACAGTATATGAGTGGGATTGGTGGTTATAAATAGGAGCTGCCTCGTATGGGCCATAGGCCTTCTGCAGCTGCCTTTGTTTCTTATGTTCTTATGTTCTTATGTTCTTATGAGCAGGAGTTTGGGTTCTGGGCGCCCTCCCAGGAGAACACCAATCACCAGCCCACACCGCCGTCAGGCAAAGCACCTCCCAGACCTTCATATCCCACATAAAATGTATTAGAAGCTTCAAAGCAACATCAGCCAGAACCTTGCACACATCCCTAAAGCAGCCCGCCCCCATGCAGCAGCCAAATTATCCACCCTCCTGAGAAAGTCACCGCTCTCCTGGAACGACCCAGCCTGGCACCACCTCCTAATTTTGGCAACGTATGTCTAACCACCCTGCAGGAGAACAAAACCTTAGCTGCCTCATTCCCAAAGCCATAAATGAATTTTCCCGGGAGGACAACCAGGTGCGCTTCCCACTCGCACGAGAACACCCACGGCAGGAAGAGCAATAGTGGCGTATCCGAGACATCAAGAATCAGAACATCAGTCACCAAGAAATAGAAGAAGGAAACACTATTGGCGCAATAAGAGTCATGAACATCAGGACTCAATTGCTGACAGAGATGCTGCAACAGCTCAAGCCCTAAGGGAGAAACACCCACCCGGGCTCCGTGTGAGGACGACATTGTACAGTGGGGGCTACCGGAGCAGAACCTCTCTGGGTGGCTGAATCTGTGGTCCATAAAGTAGCCTTTGTCCTTCCCAACAGGATCAGCAGTGGTTCACAGGACTAAAACCCAACCACCTCAAGCAATGATCACCCGTACTGGGTGACATTGCAAAACCCTCTTGGTGGACTAACCAGATTCACCAACACATGTCTAGCTGGCAACATACCAGCGTCCATAAGACCTATTTTTTTTTTGGAGCATCTCTCTGTGCTCTAAAGAAAAGGATGGAGGGATCAGGCCAATAGCTGTGGACAATTCTCTCCGGCGTCTCGTCGCAAAGGCTGCTGCAAGAACTGTTAGTGATGCAGCGGCCAACATGCTGAAGCCAAAACAGCTCGGGTTCGGCATCCACAAGGGTGTGAGCGGCAGCTCATGCAGCTCGAGCCTTCATCGCCAACATCACAGACGAAAAGGCCCTCATCAAGCTAGATTTCAAAATGCCTTCAATTTGGTGCGGAGGGATGCTGTACTCCGTGCGGTTCATAGTCATTTCCCTTCCCTCTACCCTTTTGTACATTCATGCTACAATATGGATCTAAAGCTACTTTTTGGCGAACATGAAATTGACTCGCGAGAAGGCGTCAACAGGGTGACCCCCTTGCTCCTCCCCTTTTCTGCTTAGTCATCAACAAGTCACAGAGGTCCTGTCCAGCGAGCTTAACATCTGGTTCTTGGATATGGTGCCCTAGCTGGTTCCCAAGACTCCCTCCTGGAGGACATCAGAAAAATCCAGGAGCAAGGTGCAGTTTTAGGCCTCACACTGAACCCTTCTAAATGTGAAATAATATGTTCCACCCAGGCATCGTAGAGAGAATAGAGGGTTTTCTGCCAATATCCATAAACTAAACCTGAAGACAGCACACTCCTAGGAGCTCTGCTGGGGTTGAAAGCCATCGATGAGGTCCTTAATAAGAAAATCGCCGACCTTAAGAGGATGGATGGGAGGATTGAGGATATTGATGCTCATGATGCACTCTACCTCATCACCAGATGTCTGTCCCTCCCCAGGTTAACCTACTTTCTGAGGTGTTCACCATCTTACAGTTGCCAAAACTAGCTGAGTATGACCGGTTACTGAAATCATGCTAGAAAAAGCACTTAACCTCTCCCTTGATGACCAACAGTGGAAACAAGCCTCTCTTCCCGTAAGACTTGGGGCCTCGAAGTTCGAACAGCAACGCAATCGCTGTTCCAGCCT
>WNGS01085937.1:7500-10299 GCA_020271785.1 Procambarus virginalis
CTCGCTGGACAGGACCTCTGTGACTTGTTTGATGACTAAGCAGAAAAGGGAGGAGCAAGGGGGTCACCCTGTTGGACGCCTTCTCGCGAGTCAATTTCATGTTCGCCAAAAAGTAGCTTTAGATCCTATTGTAGCATGAATGTACAAAAGGGTAGAGGGAAGGAAATGACTATGAACCGCACGGAGTACAGCATCCCTCCGCACCAAATTGAAGGCATTTTTGAAATCTAGCTTGATGAGGGCCTTTTCGTCTGTGATGTTGGCGATGAAGGCTCGAGCTGCATGAGCTGCCGCCTCACACCCTTGTGGAATGCCGAACCCGAGCTGTTTTGGCTTCAGCATGTTGGCCGCTGCATCACTAACAGTTCTTGCAGCAGCCTTTGCGACGAGACGCCGGAGAGAATTGTCCACAGCTATTGGCCTGATCCCTCCATCCTTTTCTTTAGAGCACAGAGAGATGCTCCAAAAAAAAATAGGTCTTATGGACGCTGGTATGTTGCCACTAGACATGTTTGGTGAATCTGGTTAGTTCCACCAAGAGTTCTTTGCAATGTCACCCAGTACAGGGTTGATCATTTGCTTGAGGTGGTTGGGTTTTAGTCCTGTGAACCCACCTGCTGATCCTGTTGGGAAGGACAAGGCTACTTTATGGACCACAGATTCAGCCACCCAGAGAGGTTCTGCTCCGGTAGCCCCCACTTGTACAATGTCGTCCTCACACGGAGCCCTGGGTGGTGTTTCTCCCTTAGGGCTTGAGCTGTTGCAGCATCTCTGTCAGCAATTGAGTCCTGACTGTTCATGACTCTTATTGCGCCAATAGTGTTTCCTTCTTCTATTTTCTTGGTGACTGATGTTCTGATTCTTGATGTCTCGGATACGCCACTCTTGCTCTTCCTGCCGTGGGTGTTTCTCGTGCGAGTGGGAAGGCGCACCTGGTTGTCCTCCCGGAAATCATTTATGGCTTTGATGACTGAGGCAGCTAAGGTTTTGTTTCTCCTTGCAGGGGTGGTTAGACATACGTTGCCAAACATTAGGAGGTTGTGCCAGGCTTGGTCGTTCCAGGAGAGTCGGTGACCTTTCTCAGGAGGGTGGATAATTTGGCTGCTGCATGGGGGCGGGCTGCTTTAGGGATGTGTTTGCAAGGTTCTGGCTGATGTTGCTTTGATAGCTTCTAATACATTTTATGTGGAATGAAGGTCTGGGAGGTGCTTTGCCTGACGGGCGGTGTGGGCTGTTGATTGGTGTTCTCCCTGGGAGGGCGCCCAGAACCCAAACTCCTGGCTCATAAGAACATAAGAACATAAGAACATAATACAAGGCAGCTGCAGAAGGCCTATTGCCCATACGAGGCAGCTCCTATTTATAACCACCCAATCCCACTCATATACATGTCCAACCCATGCTTGAAACAATCGAGGGACCCCACCTCCACAATGTTACGCAGCAATTGGTTCCACAAATCAACACCCTGTTACTGAACCAGTATTTACCCAAGTCTTTCCTAAATCTAAACTTATCCAATTTATACCCATTGTTTCGCGTTCTGTCCTGTGTTGATACTTTCAATACCCTATTATATCCCCTTTGTTATGTCCATTCATCCACTTGTAACCTCTATCATGTCACCCCTAACTCTTCGCCTTTCCAGTGAATGCAAATTAAGCTTTGTTAATCTTTCTTCATATGAAGATTTCTAATTTGGGGAATTAACTTAGTCATCCTACGCTGGACACGTTCAAGTGAATTTATATCCATTCTATAATATGGCGACCAAAACTGACTGCATAATCTAAATGGGGCCTAACCATAGCAAGATTAGCTTGAGAACCACACCAGGTGTCTTGTTACTTACGCTGCGATTATAAATCTGAGTGTCCTAGTTGCCTTATTACGAACATTTATGCATTGATCCTTTTGTTTTAAATTCTTACTAATTATAACTCCCAGATCCCTTTCGCAATCCGACTTCGCAATCTCAACACCATCTAGCTCGTATCTTGTAACTCTATCATCATTACCTAGCCTCAGAACTTTACATTTATCAGCATTAAACTGCATCTGCCAGTCCTTGACATTTCAAACCCTATCTAGATCAACTTGAAGTGATAGTGAGTCCTCCTCCGAATTAATTTCCCTACCGATTTTCGTATCATCGGCAATTTTGCAAATGTTGCTACTCAACCTGAATCTAATCATTATATATATTATAAACAAGAGAGGTCCCAGGACAGAGCCTTGAGGTACTCACTTAAAATTTTCCCACTCTGACTTGACTCCATTTATACTAACTTCTCTGTTTCCTTTGGTATAGCCATGCCCTAATCCAGCTTAATATAGCACCCCCAATACCATGAGCCTCTATCTTTTTAATCAGTCTTTCATGTGGCACTGTATCGAAAGCTTGCTAAAGTCAAGGTACACAACATCACAATCCTTACTATCTACTGCCTCAACTATGCTAGAATAAAAGATAACAAATTTGTTAAACATGAACGGCCATTTATAAACCCATGTTGCGACTCAATTATTAATTTATGTTTTTCAAGATGAAGACGAATTTATTTGCTATTATAGATTCGAGTAACTTTCCCACAATAGACGTTAAGCTAATTGGTCGATAGTTAGACGCAAGTATTCTATCTCCTTTCTTAAAAACTGGTATCACATTAGCAACTTTCCAAAACTCTGGCACTGTGCCTGACTGCTATTGATTTATTAAATATGATTGACAGTGGGTCAAAAGTTTCTTTCATTCTTTCATCACTCTGGCCAAACACTTCATCCGGCCCTTGGGGATTT
>WNGS01085950.1:0-11676 GCA_020271785.1 Procambarus virginalis
TAAAACGCAACTACTCAGGCCACAAACGAATGGAGAAACAGCACATCGACGAAAGTCTCCGCACCCGCATCGACAACACCTCGACATCCTCACAGACCGACATCACCTCAGCACGGAAACAAGGATTATCAAGAAGCTAACAACACTATATGGAGGACCATGGCAATTCCACGACCAAGAGACGGCTTCCTGAACCTTGCAGGTATCAACCTCACTGAGGACCAAGTCACTCTCCTAAATCTGGGTATAAACTGTCACGTTATGTCAGACCAAGTGCGTTGGCCCGAAAGTGGAGTTGGAGATCCTGTTGGACGACATATTTGACCTCGAAGCACAAAAGAAGGTCACCACCAAAGACACCTTACAAGCTGAAATTATCGCAGAAGGAGGAAAGAATCGAGGCAACTACAGAAGTACCATACTGACCCCCGAGCTCAAAGCGGCAGCCAAGAGCCTTCGTGAGAACAAGGAGATAGTTGTCAGGAGAGGCGACAAGTCGCCAATATACGTCATCCTTAAGAAAGACGAATATCTGGCGAAAATGAACCACATACTCTCTGACCAAACTAAATTCCAAAGGGTAACGAAGGACCTACAGCCGAATTGAAAACAAAGGTCAACAATTGATTGAAACTGTGAATGCCAAGAAATCCGGACTCCACCTGCCAAAGATTATTGGAGAATATACCTGGATATGCGTATGGAAACGTCAAGACGCATAAGCCTGGAAACCCACTTCGGCCAATTATCAGCCAGATACCCACACCCACGTACAGACTGGCGAAACGACTCAACGGCTTACTGACTCCTTATGTCCCGTGCAACTTCAGCCTGAAATCCCCGAAGGAATTTGTTGACTTACTGCGGGGAACACGGGCTACAGGGATAAGAGCATCGTTGGACGTAGAATCACTGTTCACCAACGTACCTGTGGATGAAACAATCGGGATGAATGGACCGAGTGTATCGAGACCCGGCATGTACTCCCCTTGACATGCCAGAAAATATCCTGAGGAAACTACTCCAAGCTTGTACTAAGGAGGCACCCTTCTTGAGCCCGGATGGGCACATGTATAAGCAAGTAGATGGGGTCGCTATGGGTTCTCCCCTAGGCGTCCTGTTTGCAAACTTCTACATGGGTACTATTGAGGAAAAAGTCTTAGTCGACTTGAACTTGAAACCGCCATATACTGCAGGTATGTTGACGACATTTTTACACAGGTACCTGATGTCAGACATCTGCAGGAGCTGAAAGAAGCGTTTGAGCAGAATTCTGTGTTACGTTTCACTTACGAGATGGAGAAGGATGGGAAGCTGCCCTTTCTAGATGTAACAGTCATGGAAAGGAGCGGAGGTTTCCACACTGCAGTCTACACTAAGGAAACAAACATAGGAATGTGCCTAAATGCCAACAGTGACTGCCCAGATAGGTACAAGAGGAGTGTTGTTAACGCTTATGTCGACCGTGCTCTCAGCCACAGCTCAGAATGGAAGCAAGTCGACGAAGAACTCTGTAGAGTAAGGCAGGTCCTAGTCAACAACGGCTTCTCCAATGGTTTCATTGAAGACATCATAAGAAGGAAGTGAAACGCCATGCAACCTCTGAAGATACAACTAACACAACACCTATACCCCCTATTAGACTATTTTACAGGAACTTCTTCTCCACAGCTCATAAAACGGAGGAAAGGGTCCTGAAAGATATTGTTAATAGAAACGTTATCCCTACAGACAAAAATCAGAAGATACAATTGACGATTTACTATAAAACCAAGAAAACTGCCAACCTACTCATGAGAAACTCTCCAGACACAAAGCAGAACGCTTTGAAAGAGACCAATGTCGTCTATGCCTTCAAATGCCCACTTGGGGACTGTAAGCCCCAAAGAACTCATATATAGGCAAGACAACAACATCTCTTTCCAGGCGATTAACGATGCATAAGCAACAGGGCTCTATCAAGGAACATATAATCTCTTCCCACAACCAAACCATCACCAGAGAAATCTTAACAAACAACACAGAAATCATTGATAGATACAGCGACAACAGGCGGCTTGACATCTGCGAGGCACTACACATCAAGAAGTCAACACCAGCAATCAACAGCCAATTAACGCACAACTATATTCTACCCACTTCAAGACTCCGCTCCAATATAGAAACATCAAGAAATATGGCCAATAGGCCTTCTGCAGTTACAGATCTATTCTTTACCTTATACCCATTGTTTCGTGTTCTGTGTTTGTTCTCACCTCACCCCAAACCATTGTAACATGTCCCTCACCCAAATGCAGGTATTTAAAACTCTGTTTCAGTTATAGTTGTTCTGTGTGTGTGTAACTAAGTCTTTGAAAATGTAATAAGTTTTACGAAACGCGCCTCAAGTGTCGCGTCAGACTAAGAAAAAGAATGAATTTGGAGAATTGATTTTATTTACCGTCATCAGTAAAACAAACATAAGGAAATTGAGAAAATTCGTGTTAGAATTATTAATCTTACTTTTTCGGTCATATTTAATAAATATAATAATATATATATATATATATATTATATATATATATTCTGATGATGATATATACTCATGGAAGCCTGCAGGTGCTCTGTGGGAGGCGAGAGATCCATCACCCAGATACTATGTATAACCAAGAGATGTTGAGTCTCTCTAGATTATCACATCAACTCTACACAAAATACTGCATACTGGAGATTAATTATTATCAGGTGCCTAAGCTCTTTTAATACCATATGATAAACCGTCTCCCTGAAGCACCAGGGACAACCACGTCTCCCTGAAGCACCAGGGTCAACCACGTCTCCCTGAAGCACCAGGGACAACCACGTCTCCCTGAAGCACCAGGGACAACCACGTCTCCCTGAAGCACCAGGTCAACCACGTCTCCCTGAAGCACCAGGGACAACCACGCCTCTCTGAAGCACCAGGGTCAACCACGTCTCCCTGAAGCACCAGGGACAACCACGTCTCCCTGAAGCACCAGGGACAACCACGTCTCCCTGAAGCACCAGGGACAACCACGTCTCCCTGAAGCACCAGGGTCAACCACGTCTCCCTGAAGCACCAGGGACAACCACGTCTCCCTGAAGCACCAGGGACAACCACGTCTCCCTGAAGCACCAGGAACAACCACGTCTCCCTGAAGCACCAGGCACAACCACGTCTCCCTGAAGCACCAGGACAACCACGTCTCCCTGAAGCACAGGGACAACCACATCTCCCTGAAGCACCAGGGACAACCACATCTTCCTGAAGCACCAGGGACAACCACATCTTCCTGAAGCATCAGGGACAACCACGTCTCCCTGAAGCACCAGGACAACCTCGTCTTGCTGGGACGTCAAATGAATATCCAACAGTACCGGCAAATAACATTTTAACTTATATATTATGAAAAATAACAATATACTTAATGAACGTAATGAAGGATTTTTGTTTGATTTCACTCCTGAACTAACAATTGCAACACTAACATCATATGTATTAAATCCCAGGTCGAGATTACCTCATACAGGCTCAACAAATTGACTTTGATCATATATTTATATATATATGATCATATATCATATATTGTTATTATAAATATGTTGCAATTAAAATAGTGAGATATCAGTTACATTTGTTGCTAGTGTGTCATTACTGTTATGGCAATGTGGCCAGTGTGTCATTACTGTTATGGCAATGTGGCCAGTGTGTCATTACAGTTATGGCAATGTTGTCAGTGTGTCATTACTGTTATGGCAATGTGGCCAGTGTGTCATTACTGTTATGGAAATGTTGCCAGTGTGTCATTACTGTTATTACAATGTTGCCAGTGTGTCATTACTGTTATGGCAATGTTGTCAGTGTGTCATTACTGTTATGGCAATGTGGCCAGTGTGTCATTACTGTTATTAAAATGTTGCCAGTGTGTCATTAGTGTTATGGCAATGTTGCCAGTGTGTCATTACTGTTATTACAATGTTGCCAATGTGTCATTACTGTTATGGCAATGTGGCCAGTGTGTCATTACTGTTATTACAATGTTGTCAGTGTGTCATGACTGTTATGGCAATGTTGTCAGTGTGTCATTACTGTTATGGCAATGTTGCCAGTGTGTCATTACTGTTATGGCAATGTGGCCAGTGTGTCATTACTGTTATGGCAATGTGGCCAGTGTGTCATTACTGTTATGGCAATGTTGTCAGTGTGTCATTACTGTTATGGCAATGTGGCCAGTGTGTCATTACTGTTATGGCAATGTTGTCAGTGTGTCATTACTGTTATGGCAATGTGGCCAGTGTGTCATTACTGTTATGGCAATGTTGCCAGTGTGTCATTACTGTTATTACAATGTTGCCAGTGTGTCATTACTGCTATTACAATGTTGCCAGTGTGTCATTACTGTTATGGCAATGTGGCCAGTGTGTCATTACTGTTATTACAATGTTGTCAGTGTGTCATTACAGTTATGGCAATGTTGTCAGTGTGTCATTACTGTTATGGCAATGTTGCCAGTGTGTCATTACTGTTATGGCAATGTGGCCAGTGTGTCATTACTGTTATGGCAATGTGGCCAGTGTGTCATTACTGTTATGGCAATGTTGTCAGTGTGTCATTACTGTTATGGCAATGTGGCCAGTGTGTCATTACTGTTATTACAATGTTGTCAGTGTGTCATTACTGTTATGGCAATGTGGCCAGTGTGTCATTACTGTTATTACAATGTTGTCAGTGTGTCATTACTGTTATTACAATGTTGCCAGTGTGTCATTACTGTTATGGCAATGTTGTCAGTGTGTCATTACTGTTATGACAATGTTGTCAGTGTGTCATTACTGTTATGGCAATGTTGCCAGTGTGTCATTACTGTTATGGCAATGTTGCCAGTGTGTCATCACAGTTATGGCAATGTTGTCAGTGTGTCATTACTGATATGGCAATGTTGTCAGTGTGTCATTACTGTTATGGCAATGTTGTCAGTGTGTCATTACTGATATGGCAATGTTGTCAGTGTTTCTTTATAGTTATGGCAATGTTGTCAGTGTGTCATTGCTGTTATGGCAATGTTGCCAGTGTGTCATTACTGTTATGGCAATGTTGCCAGTGTGTCTTTACTGTTATGGCAATGTTGTCAGTGTGTCCTTACTGTTATGGCAATGTTGCCAGTGTGTCATTACAGTTATGGCAATGTTGTCAGTGTGTCATTACAGTTATGGCAATGTTGTCAGTGTGTCATTACTGTTATGGCAATGTTGTCAGTGTGTCATCACAGTTATGGCAATGTTGCCAGTGTGTCATCACAGTTATGGCAATGTTGCCAGTGTGTCATCACAGTTATGGCAATGTTTCCAGTGTGTCATCACAGTTATGGCAATGTTGCCAGTGTGTCATCACAGTTATGGCAATGTTGCCAGTGTGTCATCACAGTTATGGCAATGTTGCCAGTGTGTCATTACTGTTATGGCAATGTTGCCAGTGTGTCATTACTGTTATGGCAATGTTGTCAGTGTGTCATTACTGTTATGGCAATGTTGCCAGTGTGTCATTACAGTTATGGCAATGTTGCCAGTGTGTCATTACAGTTATGGCAATGTTGCCATTGTGTCATTACTGTTATGGCAATGTTGTCAGTGTGTCAATACTGTTATGGCAATGTTGCCAGTGTGTCATTACTGTTATGGCAATGTTGCCAATGTGTCATTACTGTTATGGCAATGTTGCCAGTGTGTCATTACTGTTATGGCAATGTTGCCAGTGTGTCATTACTGTTATGGCAATGTTGCCAGTGTGTCATTACTGTTATGGCAATGTTGTCAGTGTGTCAGTACTGTTATGGCAATGTTGCCAGTGTGTCATTACTGTTATGGCAATGTTGTCAGTGTGTCATTACTATTATGGCAATGTTGTCAGTGTGTCTTTACAGTTATGACAATGTTGTCAGTGTGTCTTTACAGTTATGGCAATGTTGTCAGTGTGTCATTACTGTTATGGCAATGTTGCCAGTGTGTCATCACAGGTATGGCAATGTTGCCAGTGTGTCATCACACTTATGGCAATGTTGCCAGTGTGTCATCACAGTTATGGCAATGTTGCCAGTGTGTCATCACACTTATGGCAATGTTGCCAGTGTGTCATCACAGTTATGGCAATGTTGCCAGTGCGTCATTACAATTATGAACATTGCTGTATGGATCATTGATGTATGGAATATTGGTGAATGGAACACTATCGTCATTGTAACTATTATTTTAATAACTTTCATATTATGAGGCGTTGGTGAGCAAGGTGGTGCGACACCTGTTGGGCACTCAGGCCAGCGAGCTGTGGCTTAGGCAGCTCTTACATATGTGCCCCCGTTACATAGGAGTACATGGGGGTCCGGTGCATCCTTCACAGGTTGGTCTTAAGCCTATATTTAGACACGCCACGACGACACTTATTGAACCACGTCGTGGTGCAGGGGTGTGGTGCGTGTGTCTGGCTGCTCCCAGAGCAGCCAGACACTGTTCACTGTTCGTCACACACACTGGTCACTGTTCGTCACACACACTGGTCACTGTCCATCACACACACTGGTCACTGTTCGTCACACACTGGTCACTGTACACCACACACACTGTTCACTGTACATCACACACACTGGTCACTGTACATCACACACGCTGTTCACTGTACATCACACACACAGTTCACTGTACATCACACACACTGGTCACTGTACATCACACACACTGGTCACTGTACATCACACACACTGGTCACTGTTCATCACACACACTGTCACTGTACATCACACACTGTTCACTGTACATCACACACACTGTTCACTGTACATCACACACACTGGTCACTGTACATCACACACACTGTTCACTGTACATCACACACACTGTTCACTGTACATCACACACACTGGTCACTGTACATCACACACACTGGTCACTGTACATCACACACACTGGTCACTGTACATCACACACACTGTTCACTGTACATCACACACACTGGTCACTGTACATCACACACACTGGTCACTGTACATCACACACACTGGTCACTGTACATCACACACACTGGTCACTGTACATCACACACACTGGTCACTGTTCATCACACACACTGTTCACTGTACATCACACACACTGGTCACTGTACATCACACACACTGTTCACTGTACATCACACACACTGTTCACTGTACATCACACACACTGTTCACTGTACATCACACACACTGGTCACTGTTCGTCACACACACTGTCACTGTACATCACACACACTGTTCACTGTACATCACACACACTGTTCACTGTACATCACACACACTGTTCACTGTACATCACACACACTGGTCACTGTACATCACACACACTGGTCACTGTACATCACACACACTGTCACTGTACATCACACACACTGTTCACTGTACATCACACACACTGTTCACTGTACATCACACACACTGGTCACTGTACATCACACACACTGGTCACTGTTCGTCACACACACTGGTCACTGTACATCACACACACTGTTCACTGTACATCACACACACTGTTCACTGTACATCACACACACTGGTCACTGTACATCACACACACTGGTCACTGTACATCACACACACTGTTCACTGTACATCACACACACTGTTCACTGTACATCACACACACTGTTCACTGTACATCACACACACTGGTCACTGTACATCACACACACTGTTCACTGTACATCACACACACTGTTCACTGTACATCACACACACTGGTCACTGTACATCACACACACTGGTCACTGTTCGTCACACACACTGTTCACTGTACATCACACACACTGTTCACTGTACATCACACACACTGTTCACTGTACATCACACACACTGGTCACTGTACATCACACACACTGGTCACTGTTCGTCACACACACTGTTCACTGTACATCACACACACTGTTCACTGTACATCACACACACTGGTCACTGTACATCACACACACTGGTCACTGTTCGTCACACACACTGTTCACTGTACATCACACACACTGTTCACTGTACATCACACACACTGGTCACTGTTCGTCACACACACTGTTCACTGTACATCACACACACTGTTCACTGTACATCACACACACTGTTCACTGTACATCACACACACTGGTCACTGTTCGTCACACACACTGGTCACTGTTCATCACACACACTGGTCACTGTACATCACACACACTGTTCACTGTACATCACACACACTGGTCACTGTTCGTCACACACACTGTTCACTGTACATCACACACACTGTTCACTGTACATCACACACACTGTTCACTGTACATCACACACACTGGTCACTGTTTGTCACACACACTGTTCACTGTACATCACACACACTGTTCACTGTACATCACACACACTGTTCACTGTACATCACACACACTGGTCACTGTACATCACACACACTGTTCACTGTACATCACACACACTGTCACTGTACATCACACACACTGTTCACTGTACATCACACACACTGGTCACTGTTCGTCACACACACTGTTCACTGTACATCACACACACTGGTCACTGTACATCACACACACTGTTCACTGTACTCACACACACTTCACTGTACATCACACACACTGGTCACTGTACATCACACACACTGTTCACTGTACATCACACACACTGGTCACTGTACGTCACACACACTGTTCACTGTACATCACACACACTGGTCACTGTACATCACACACACTGTTCACTGTACATCACACACACTGGTCACTGTACATCACACACACTGTTCACTGTACATCACACACACTGGTCACTGTACATCACACACACTGTTCACTGTACATCACACACACTGTTCACTGTACATCACACACACTGGTCACTGTTCGTCACACACACTGTTCCTGTACATCACACACACTGTTCACTGTACATCACACACACTGTTCACTGTACATCACACACACTGGTCACTGTACATCACACACACTGGTCACTGTTCGTCACACACACTGTTCACTGTACATCACACACACTGTTCACTGTACATCACACACACTGTTCACTGTACATCACACACACTGTTCACTGTACATCACACACACACTGTTCACTGTACATCACACACACTGGTCACTGTTCGTCACACACACTGTTCACTGTACATCACACACACTGTTCACTGTACATCACACACACTGGTCACTGTACATCACACACACTGGTCACTGTACATCACACACACTGGTCACTGTACATCACACACACTGTCACTGTACATCACACACACTGGTCACTGTACATCACACACACTGGTCACTGTACATCACACACACTGGTCACTGTTCGTCACACACACTGTTCACTGTACATCACACACACTGGTCACTGTACATCACACACACTGTTCACTGTACATCACACACTGTCACTGTACATCACACACACTGTTCACTGTACATCACACACACACTGGTCACTGTACATCACACACACTGTTCACTGTACATCACACACACTGTTCACTGTACATC
Organism: Procambarus virginalis; assembly: GCA_020271785.1. Classification (NCBI taxonomy): domain Eukaryota; kingdom Metazoa; phylum Arthropoda; class Malacostraca; order Decapoda; family Cambaridae; genus Procambarus; species Procambarus virginalis. The sequence continues at coordinate 9,542 of WNGS01085950.1, forward strand.
ACACACACTGGTCACTGTACATCACACACACTGTTCACTGTACATCACACACACTGTTCACTGTACATCACACACACTGTTCACTGTACATCACACACTGGTCACTGTACATCACCACACTGGTCACTGTTCGTCACACACACTGTTCACTGTACATCACACACACTGTTCACTGTACATCACACACACTGTTCACTGTACATCACACACACTGTTCACTGTACATCACACACACTGTTCACTGTACATCACACACACTGGTCACTGTTCATCACACACACTGTTCACTGTACATCACACACACTGTCACTGTACATCACACACACTGTTCACTGTACATCACACACACACTGTCACTGTACATCACACACACTGTTCACTGTACATCACACACACTGTTCACTGTACATCACACACACTGTTCACTGTACATCACACACACTGTTCACTGTACATCACACACACTGGTCACTGTACATCACACACACTGGTCACTGTACATCACACACACTGTTCACTGTACATCACACACACTGGTCACTGTACATCACACACACTGGTCACTGTACATCACACACACTGTTCACTGTACATCACACACACTGTTCACTGTACATCACACACACTGGTCACTGTACATCACACACACTGGTCACTGTTCGTCACACACACTGTTCACTGTACATCACACACACTGTTCACTGTACATCACACACACTGTTCACTGTACATCACACACACTGGTCACTGTTCGTCACACACACTGTTCACTGTACATCACACACTTGTTCACTGTACATCACACACACTGTTCACTGTACATCACACACACTGGTCACTGTACATCACACACACTGGTCACTGTTCGTCACACACACTGGTCACTGTACATCACACACACTGTTCACTGTACATCACACACACTGGTCACTGTCATCACACACACTGTCACTGTACATCACACACACTGTTCACTGTACATCACACACACTGTTCACTGTACATCACACACACTGGTCACTGTTCATCACACACACTGTCACTGTACATCACACACACTGGTCACTGTACATCACACACACTGGTCACTGTACATCACACACACTGTTCACTGTACATCACACACACTGTCACTGTACTCACACACACTGTTCACTGTACATCACACACACTGTTCACTGTACATCACACACACTGTTCACTGTACATCACACACACTGGTCACTGTTCGTCACACACACTGTTCACTGTACATCACACACACTGTTCACTGTACATCACACACACTGTCACTGTACATCACACACACTGTTCACTGTACATCACACACACTGTTCACTGTACATCACCACACTGTTCACTGTACATCACACACACTGTTCACTGTACATCACACACACTGGTCACTGTTCATCACACACACTGTTCACTGTACATCACACACACTGGTCACTGTACATCACACACACTGTTCACTGTACATCACACACACTGATCACTGTACATCACACACACTGGTCACTGTACATCACACACACTGTTCACTGTACATCACACACACTGGTCACTGTTCATCACACACACTGTTCACTGTACATCACACACACTGTTCACTGTACATCACACACACTGTTCACTGTACATCACACACACTGTTCACTGTACATCACACACACTGTTCACTGTACATCACACACACTGACTGTCACTGTACATCACACACACTGTTCACTGTACATCACACACACTGTTCACTGTACATCACACACACTGGTCACTGTTCGTCACACACACTGTTCACTGTACATCACACACACTGTTCACTGTACATCACACACACTGTTCACTGTACATCACACACACTGGTCACTGTACATCACACACACTGGTCACTGTTCGTCACACACACTGTTCACTGTACATCACACACACTGGTCACTGTACATCACACACACTGTTCACTGTACATCACACACACTGTTCACTGTACATCACACACACTGTTCACTGTACATCACACACACTGGTCACTGTACATCACACACACTGTTCACTGTACATCACACACACTGTTCACTGTACATCACACACACTGTTCACTGTACATCACACACACTGTTCACTGTACATCACAC
>WNGS01085956.1:0-34732 GCA_020271785.1 Procambarus virginalis
ATAACCCCTGCAGCATGTTCGCTATATAGACTAAAAAAGCATCTCAACCACACAACCACCAGCATCATCCTTCATAACCCATTGCAACATTTACTCCGCAGAACAACAGCAGCATCTTAACTACTTAGCCTAAATAGGATCTTCATAACTACGTGCAGCATCTTCACCACATAATCCCAGCAGCATCTTCAGAACATACCTCCACCAGCTCTTCAGCACATACCTCCTGCAGCATCTTCAGCACATTCCTCCAGCAGCATTTTCCGCACATACTTCCTGCAGCATGTTCACTACTTAGCGCAAGCAGCTTCTTTTCCTCACAATCACCAGCAGCATCCTTACCACAACCCATATTATTTTCACCAAACAATGCCAAGCAGCATTTTCACAACAAACAATATCATCTTCACTCAACATCCAGCAACATCTTCACAACAACCTACAACTTCTTCACACAACCCTAAAGCATCATCATCAACCATATCATCTTCTCTCAACCAAAAGCATCATCTTCACCCAAAACATCATCACACAACCTCAGCCAACGCATCTTCACCACAATCCACAACATCTTCACCAACACCCACAACATTTTCACAACAACGCAGTAATTTTTCACCATAACACAACTAGCTTCGCCAACCTAATCACATTATTATAACTGCTCACTGAAAACTATGAGGAGGCCAGCAGCGACCGGGGGAGAGAATCTGCAGCCCAGCAGCGACCGAGGGAGAGGATCTGCAGCCCAGCAGCGACCGGGGGAGAGGATCTGCAGCCCAGCAGCGACCGGGGGAGTTGATCTGCAGCCCAGCAGCGACCGGGGGAGATGATTTTGCAGCCCAGCAGCGACAGGGGGAGAGGATCTGCAGCTCAGCAGCAACCGAGGGAGAGGATCTGCAGCCCAGTAGCGACCGAGGGAGAAGATCTGCAGCCCAGCAGCGACCGGGGAAGAGGATCTGCAGCCCACCAGCGACCGAGGAAGAGGATCTGCAGCCCAGCAGCTACCTGGGGAGAGGATCTGCAGCCCAGCAGCGACCGGGGAAGAGGATCTGCAGCCCAGCAGCGACCGGGGGAGAGGATCTGCAGTCCAGCAGCGACCGGGGGAGAGGATCTGCAGCCTAGCAGCGACCAAGGGAGAGGATCTGCAGCCCGGCACCGATAACAGGAGAGGATCTGCAGCGAGCAGCGACCGGGGGAGAGGATCTGCAGCCCAGCAGCAACCGGGGAAGAGGATCTGCAGCCCAGCAGCGACCGAGGGAGAGGATCTGCAGCCCAGCAGCGACCAGGGGAGAGGATCTGCAGCCCAGCAGCGACCGGGGGAGAGGATCTGCAGCCCAGCAGCGACAACGCAAGAGGATCTGCAGCCCAGCAGCGACCAGGGGAGATGATCTGCAGCCCAGCAGCGACAGCGGGAGAGGATCTGCAGCCCAGCAGCGACCAGGGGAGATGATCTGCAGTCCAGCAGCGACTGGGGCAGACGATCTGCAGCCCAGCAGCGACCGCGGGAGAGGATCTGCAGCCCAGCAGCGACCGGGGAGAGGATCTGCAGCCCAGCAGCGACTGCGGGAGAGGATCTGCAACTCAGCAGCGACCGGGGGAGAGGATCTGCAGCCCAGCAGCGACCGAGGCAGAGATCTGCAACCAGCAGCGACCGGGGGAGAGGATCTGCAGCCCAGCAGCGACCGAGGGAGAGGATCTGCAGCCCAGCAGCGACCGAGGGAGAGGATCTGCAGCCCACCAGCGACCGGGGGAGATGACCTGCAGCCCAGCAGCGACCGAGGGAGAGAATCTGCAGCCCAGCAGCGATCGTGGGAGAGGATCTGCAGCCCAGCAGCGACCGGGGGAGAGGATCTGCAGCCCACCAGCGACCAAGGGAGAGGATCTGCAGTCCTGCAGCGACCGTGGGAGAGGAAGTGCATCCCATCATCGACCGAGGGAGAGGATCTGCAGCCCACCAGCGACCGAGGGAGAGGATCTGCAGCCCACCAGTGAACGCGGGATCTGCAGGTCAGCAGCGACCGCGGGAGAGGATATGCAGCCCAGCAGCGACCGGGGGAGAGGATCTGCACGCCCACCAACGACCTGGTGAGAGGATCTGCACCCCCAGCAACGACCGCGGGAGAGGATCTGCAGCACAGCAGCGACCGGGGGAGAGGATCTGCACACCAGCAGCGACCGCGGGAGAGGATCTGCAGCCCACCAGCGACCGCGGGAGAGGATCTGCAGCCCAGCAGCGACCGGGGGAGAGGATCTGCAGCCCACCAGCGACCGGGGGAGAGGATCTGCAGCCCAGCAGCGACCGAGGGAGAGGATCTGCAGCCCAGCAGCGACCAGGGGAGAGGATCTGCAGCCCAGCAGCGACCGGGGGAGAGGATCTGCAGCCCAGCAGCGACAACGCAAGAGGATCTGCAGCCCAGCAGCGACCAGGGGAGATGATCTGCAGCCCAGCAGCGACAGCGGGAGAGGATCTGCAGCCCAGCAGCGACCAGGGGAGATGATCTGCAGTCCAGCAGCGACTGGGGCAGACGATCTGCAGCCCAGCAGCGACCGCGGGAGAGGATCTGCAGCCCAGCAGCGACCGGGGGAGAGGATCTGCAGCCAGCAGCGACGCGGGAGAGGATCTGCAACCAGCAGCGACCGGGGGAGAGGATCTGCAGCCCAGCAGCGACCGAGGGAGAGAATCTGCAACCCAGCAGCGACCGGGGGAGAGGATCTGCAGCCCAGCAGCGACCGAGGGAGAGGATCTGCAGCCCAGCAGCGACCGAGGGAGAGGATCTGCAGCCCACCAGCGACCGGGGGAGATGATCTGCAGCCCAGCAGCGACCGAGGGAGAGGATCTGCAGCCCAGCAGCGATCGTGGGAGAGGATCTGCAGCCCAGCAGCGACCGGGGGAGAGGATCTGCAGCCCACCAGCGACCGAGGGAGAGGATCTGCAGTCCTGCAGCGACCGTGGGAGAGGAAGTGCATCCATCAGCGACCGAGGGAGAGGATCTGCAGCCCACCAGCGACCGAGGGAGAGGATCTGCAGCCCACCAGTGAACGGGATCTGCAGGTCAGCAGCGACCGCGGGAGAGGATATGCAGCCCAGCAGCGACCGGGGGAGAGGATCTGCACGCCCACCAACGACCTGGTGAGAGGATCTGCACCCCAGCAACGACCGCGGGAGAGGATCTGCAGCACAGCAGCGACCGGGGGAGAGGATCTGCACACCAGCAGCGACCGCGGGAGAGGATCTGCAGCCCACCAGCGACCGCGGGAGAGGATCTGCAGCCCAGCAGCGACCGGGGGAGAGGATCTGCAGCCCACCAGCGACCGGGGGAGAGGATCTGCAGCCCACCAGCGACCGAGGGAGAGGATCTGCAGCCCAGCAGCGACCAGGGGAGAGGATCTGCAGCCCAGCAGCGACCGGGGGAGAGGATCTGCAGCCCAGCAGCGACAACGCAAGAGGATCTGCAGCCCAGCAGCGACCAGGGGAGATGATCTGCAGCCCAGCAGCGACAGCGGGAGAGGATCTGCAGCCCAGCAGCGACCAGGGGAGATGATCTGCAGTCCAGCAGCGACTGGGGCAGACGATCTGCAGCCCAGCAGCGACCGCGGGAGAGGATCTGCAGCCCAGCAGCGACCGAGGGAGAGGATCTGCAGCGCAGCAGCGACCCGGGGAGAGGATCTGCGGCCCAGCAGCGACAACGAGAGAGGATCTGCAGCCCAGCAGCGACGGGGGAGATGATCTGCAGCCCAGCAGCGACCGGGGGAGAGGATCTGCAGCCCAGCAGCGACTGCGGGAGAGGATCTGCAACTCAGCAGCGACCGGGGAAGAGGATCTGCAGCCCACCAGCGACCTGGTGAGAGGATCTGCACCCCAGCAGCGACCGCGGGAGAGGATCTGCAGCCCAGCAGCGACCGGGGGAGAGGATCTGCACACCAGCAGCGACCGCCAGAGAGATCTGCAGCCCACCAGCGACCGCGGGAGAGGATCTGCAGCCCAGCAGCGACCGGGGGAGAGGATCTGCAGCCCACCAGCGACCTGGGAGAGGATCTGCACCCCAGCAGCGACCGCGGGAGAGGATCTGCAGCACAGCAGCGACCGGGGGAGAGGATCTGCACACCAGCAGCGACCGCCAGAGAGGATCTGCAGCCCACCAGCGACCGCGGGAGAGGATCTGCAGCCCAGCAGCGACCGGGGGAGAGGATCTGCAGCCCACCAGCGACCGGGGGAGAGGATCTGCAGCCACCAGCGACCGAGGGAGAGGATCTGCAGCCCACCAGCGACTGGGGGAGAGGATCTGCAGCCCACCAGCGACCACTGGAGAGGATCTGCAGCCCAGCAGCGACCGGGGGGAGAGGATCTGCAGCACAGCAGCGACCGGGGGGAGAGGATCTGCAGCCCACCAGCGACTGGGGGAGAGGATCTGCAGCCCAGCAGCGACCGGGGGAGAGGATCTGCAGCACAGCAGCGACCGGGGGGAGAGGATCTGCAGCACAGCAGCGACCGGGGGGAGAGGATCTGCAGCCCAGCAGCGACCGGGGGGAGAGGATCTGCAGCCCAGCAGCGACCGGGGGAGAGGATCTGCAGCCCAGCAGCGACCGGGGGAGAGGATCTGCAGCCCAGCAGCGAGCGATGGAGAGGATCTGCAGCCCAGCAGCGAGCGATGGAGAGGATCTGCAGCCTAACAACGACCGGGGGAGAGGATCTGCAGCCCAGCAGCGACCTGGGAAGAGGATCTGCAGCCCACCAGCGATACGCTGGACAGGATCTGCAGTCACCCAGCGACCGAGGGAGATGTATTTGTCCAACCTGTCAATTCCGCCTTGTTAGTGTGTGCGTGTGTGTGTGCGTGCGTGCACTCGCCTATTTGTGCTTGCAGAGTTTCACGACCCTGGGTTCCCTAGTTGGAAACCAGAGGTCAAATTTATTTATTTTTATTTTATTTATTTATTTATACATATACAAGAAGGTACATTGTGAATGTGGGGATACATAACTTGGTAATTACAATCTTGTAAAGCCACTAGCACGCACAGCGTTTCGGCAGGTCCTTAATAGAATTTTTTTTTAAGTAGGTAAATACCTGCAAAATTTATAAAAATGAAAAGAGTTACATGGCAAAAAAAAAAGATGATGAGAGAAAATTGTAGGTACAGTATATTAAAGCACTTAGGTAGCTAAGATTGATTGCAATGACAGCTTGAATGGTAGTTGACAAAAATTGGTAGGCACAATACAGCTTATGGCTAGCACATAAAAGAAGACAGCAATGAACACATTGATAAGGTTGTTTGGGTTAAATACATAAAAATTAGGAGATTGGGTAACACTAGGTACTGATCAAATTAAAGCTCAGTGTAGTAAACTAAGAAGATGAAATTAGGTACTTTTTGGTTTTGCTTTTAAATAAGGCAAAAGTTTTAGAGTTTTTCAATTCACTAGGGAGTGAGTTCCATAGACTAGGTCCCTTAATTTGCATAGAGTGTTTTCACAGATTAAGTTTGACCCTGGGGATATCAAAGAGATATTTATTTCTGGTGTGGTGATAATGGGTCCTATTACATCTGTCCAGGGAGAGTTTCAGAGCATGGTTTGCTTTTAAGAACAGGTTTTTGTAAATGTAGTTGACACAAAGAGAATGTGTGGAGGGAGTTAATATTTAGCAAGTTTAGGGATTTAAACAAGGGAGCTGAGTGTTGTCTGAAAGCAGAGTTAGTTATTATTCTGATAGCAGATTTTTGCTGGGTGATGATGGGCTTAAGGTGGTTTGCAGTGGTAGACCCCCATGCACAGATACCATAATTAAGATAGGGGTAGATTAGTGCATAATATAGTGAGAGGAGAGCGGAGTTAGGAACATAATATCTGATTTTGGAGAGTATACCAACTGTCTTAGAGACTTTCTTAGTTATGTGTTGAATGTGGGTGCTGAAGTTGAGTCTCTTGTCTAGAAATAGGCCAAGAAACTTGCCATCATTTTTATTACTGATGTTAATGTTGTCTATCTGTAGCTGAATTGCATTTGATGATTTGTTTCCAAATAAGATGTAGTAAGTCTTTTCGATGTTTAATGTTAGTTTGTTAGTTGACATCCATAAGTGGACTTTTTTAATTCATTATTCACAACATTATTTAGTGTATATGGATTGAGGTCTGAATAGATAAGGGTAGTATCGTCAGCAAACAATATAGGTTTGAGAATATTAGAGACATTAATTGTGCTCTAAATAATTACTTTACATTAATTGATAGGAATAGATCATGTTAAAAGGATAGTTAATTAACAATAACATGTATAATCTGGCTCCTCTCACCGCGGATGGACCTTTGTTCCAATTTTCCTTGCCAGACATAAGAGAAACCTTGTTACTCACAGATTATTCAGACTCTGAGCTTGTTGATTATTAAATGAAATATTGAACTAGTTATCAACTATTCTTAGAACTGTTAAAGTAACCAGTATTGAATGTCAGTGAAGACTTGTAATGTTTGCAAACTGCACAATCAGCTAGGTATCTTCCCGGCAACAACTTGAGAGAGCTCGGACATTGAGGTCTCCTTCCTTCTTGTCTGGACTGCAGTGCTGGGGTCAACATCTCTCCTGTGTGGCTCTGTCTCCTCTTCCTCCTCCTCTCTTTCCTTACCTTATTCTGGGTTTATTCTACAGTTAAGTTTCTTAGTATTACTGTTCCATGTGTTTACTGTGCTACTGGCTAGGTTTGTGTTTTGTTAGAGGCGGTTTTTAAGACAGTGTTTTGGCATCATTAAGTGTATTCCATTGTGACTAGGATACCACATAGGTTTTAGCTACCCAGGGCTTCAAGCCTTACAAGTGCTGTTCTCTAAATAGACTTTACACTAGTTCTAGTAAGTGTAAACCTTGTATCCAGCCTAAGTGGACGAAGGTAGTTAACGTAAGGTAGAGTGGTAAAGTAGATGATGGTATTAATGTATATGAGGGTTATTAGAGGGTTTAATTAATAAGTACTAAGAAAGGAGTATCCCTTCTTCCTGTTGAAATGGAGCAGTTGATCTACCACTAGACAGCAGAAATTACTTTAAAGCCAGTAATTTAGTGCTGGTTATAATCTTATTGGGTGCCGGGCCTATTTGATCTCCATTGATTTTAGGAACTCCTTTGATTATTACTAGTGGCCCTCTCAGTTTAACTACATACTTTTCCATAACAAGTGCTTGGCCTGACCTGTAGTTGGAACATTTATACATAAATTGTAAAAAATTAAATTTTTGAGTGCCAAAACTAAAATTCTTGCATTCCGCAGAATGGTTGTGTGGTACCCTAGGGTCTAGCTCAACTAGCAAAGGATACATCTTGCACTGACTGGACACCCAGCCGGATCTCTTCACGATTGAGGTAAGTGTGGCCTTGTGATAGGGGCCGTGCGAATTTTTGTATTTTTTCCCAATTTTTATTTTTTCTTTGGCTAGTAGCTAGGATAATTAGTGATGGAGGCTAAATTGCAGGAACTGGCAAAGACACCTTCTGTGGTGGAGATTGAGAAGCTGACCAAAGCTAAATTAGTGTTTAGGCAAGGAATATGGCCTAGAGTTAAATGAAACTAATAAAAAGTGTGTTATAACCAATGAAATTTTACACAATTGCATAGACCAGGGCCTATTGGCAAGTGATACAATTTTATGCCAGGCCAGTCCAGCTGAAAGTGAATCTAGCAGGATAGAATTAGAATTACAGCTGGCCCGATTAAAACCAGCAGAGCAAGAGGCAAGAGTGGCAGAGCAAAATGCTAAGGTAGAAAAGCAAAGGCTCAAAAATGATCCAAAGATCTTATTTTTCCAAAAGAATTTACTCTTTACTTTATTTACTCTTATTCTTTCCAAAAATGGAAAGAATAAGAGTAAATACCGCTGTACCACTACCTGCTGCGGATTCAAACCCCAGGCATTATGATAAAAAGCATAATCTACCTGAATTTTCAGAGCTAGACCCTGAAAGGTTTTTCAACCATTTTCAGAGACTGGCCATGTCCATGAACTGGCGAGAGGAACAGTGGGTGAAAATCTTACAGGAGCGGCTTAGAGGTAAATCCCAAGATATTTTTATAAACATACCTGACTGAGAGTGTTTTGATTACAGGCACCAAAGGGAAATCTTGTTAATAATGTATCTTCTCCCCGACGATTCTGTGGTTACTGTAAACGTGCAAACCACATTACTAGCCGTTGTTGCAACTGTACCCAGGAAAAAAGACCCAATGCTCTTGTTGTGACACAGGGCTTGAGGCCTTCTGAAGGGTTAGGGTGTAGGACCTCCAACCCACAGTGGTTGGACCTGCTTACCCCATTCTTGTCGAAGGGAAGACTTTTGTCGTCTGAGGGTTCTTCCTGAAAGTACGTGGTGATCTTCCGAGACACTGGTGCCATCCAGACTTTAATCTTGGAGAGTGCGTTACCTTGGATCTACCAGCCGCAGAGAATAATGTTGTGTACCCTTCATGTGTAGTGACCAGGTATATGTGACTTAAATGTAAGAGCAGCCCTGTGATTGCCAAGGTGGTAAATCCCGAGGAAACGAGGAACTTTCCGAGTGGTGAAAACCAAGTGGACCTTGTGGACACCAGGCTCTATTCTGGTGCAGTGGGACACTAGCACCTATTATGCTGCTAATACCAATACAGGGTGGTGGTGTCACAACCAGTAAAAAAATAGGTATGAGGAAACAATATCATATACAGCACCTTGGCATTACTTAAGTTGCTCAGAATACCACCTCACTGAGACATATAAAAGCACCTACCAACTGGTATAAATGATGCACAACAGTAGAAATGATCCATGGTATACATTAGGTCAACATGACAATAATCCTTGCAGTCAAATAACACAAAAAAGGTCACAAACTCTGGACCGTAACGCCACAGATGCGCTGAAGAAGTGGAAATCCACAATGAAATGGAAATTACACAGTAATTACACATGGTCAACATAATGTTCCTATACAGCATAAATTACATACAATAAGCATACAAGGAGGTTTTTCAAGTTATAGCCTGATATCACTGAATAGTTTGAGTACATCAATATACCAGCCTCAGTACGCGTGATCATAATAACCCCAAACAAAACTTCTCCACACAACCTTCAGCAGCATCTTCACCATAAAACTTCCTGCAGCTTCTTCACCATACAACTTCCTGCAGCATCTTAACCATACAACTTCCTGCAGCATCTTCACCATACAACTTCCTGCAGTATCTCCACCACAATCAAAACATCTCCACTCAACCCCTAGCAGCATCATCACACAGCAGCTTCTTTACCACTCAACCTTCATCATCTTTACCACACAAACCGCAGCAGCTTCTTCACCATACAACTCCCACCATCATCATCACACCACAACCTGTACTTGTTATGGTCAGAGAGATAAGACCTCGATATACATATCTTAAGGGAGTAACTTACAGCATCTCTGGAACACATAGCCTGGCCCATATCAATCAAGGTACTAGGGGATTAAAAGCCTAGCAACAAATTTTCCAGTTCACTAGCATTAAGAACTTTCCACAACAGTAATAAATAAAACACTCTATTAATATCATACACACTAACACTATATATCCAGCTTCTCAACAACTGGGCATTGTCAATCAAATATAGGTCTGTAAATTGCATCAATCAACACAAGCTGATACCAGGTACTTTGCCTGGCGCAGTGGAGCACTAGTGCCTATATGCGCCAAATACCAACACGGGTGGTGGTGTGTCAACCAATGACACATGAGGTAAGAGGAATCTTACCACATACAGCTCCTTGGCATTTCACAAGTACCTCAAAATATATCACTCACTAAGACACATAAAATCACCTACCACCTGGTATACATAATGGACAACAGCAGAAAATGATCCATATAAATACATACAGTTACATGGGCACAACTCTAGCAGGCAACACTACCCAAATAAGGTCACAAATCACGGACTAAACCCTAACAGGTCCGCTCGCCTGAGGAGATCAGAGAACAGTGACTTCTTGAGGCAAGCTTGCCGAGAGGCGATACTGTAACCAACTCCAATAAGTCGAGGTTCTACAAACTTAAGCAATGCTTCAAATGCTTTAAGTATGATCACTATTCCAGCGCATGCAACAATGGAACCCCCAAGTGCAGCAGGTGCGCGGGGGAACACAACTACAGGGAATGCATAAACCCAACACCCAATTGTGCACTATGCAAAGGTGCACACATTGCAATCTCGCATCTATGCCCTCGTAGGAAGGAGGCAATCAAGGAATTGCAAGAAACGGCAGCAGCAGCCCGTCAACGAGCAGCTAATACCGTTCCTGCCCCCCTCCACCAAGAAATCCTCGGGGTAACCCCAACCAACAACAGGCCCAGTCGGTTGCCCAAGGGGGTCACCAAAGCAACCAACAACCCCATAACCCCATGGTCATACCTGAACCAACTCAGAACCATACACAACAGGCTTCAGCACCTAACTCTCTTGCACCAAACCCCGACCCTAAATCCAGCCTAGGGGCTGAACTCCTAACATTTGCTCAAATCCAATTTCCAGACAACCCTGTGAAGCTCCTAGGTTTCTGGAATTCTCTAAAGAAGGACAATGGCCTGCCTCCTGTCCACATGTCCCGGACTCGCTTGCATACCTGTCTCCTAACACCACAACAACTGCTGGTCAGGCACAAGCACAACCCAGCAACCCCAACCCTGGTACCCCCCGCCCCCAGGCCTCTACCAACGCCCAGGAGACTCCAAACTCCCAGATCTTTACCGGCCCCTCCACCTCTGCAATCTGGCAAACACCCAAGTCCTCCATCCCTCCAGTATTCTCAGACGGGTTTATGCTCCAAGCCATCACAAACTCCCTTGCCATAAGGAACCCTAGACACGCTAGGCGCAATGCACAACGCAGTTCCACAAACCGCTCTTACAAGAGAGCCAGGCCCAACTCTCACAGCCAAAGCTCATCCCCTGAGCACAGGGAAAGGGCAAGCAGCCCCCCCAATCCTCCTTCAGCGAGCGACTCTAGCACCACTGATGTGGATATCATAAACAGCAGTGACTCCGAAGACCCCACATTGGCACTGCAACGTGCAGGAATCCCCAACCAATCCCCTGCAGGAACCGGGAACAAGATCCTGGCTCAGGAAATTTACCCTCCACCTCAACAAATAGTAGTAACCAAACCGAACTTAATAACACTGGCGCTCGAGCCAAACAAACACATGCGTCTCATAACCAATAATGGGGATCACAATCCTTCAGGTGAACATCAAACATTACTTCAATAACAGATACCTCCTCACTCTGGAGGTAGCCAGACTTAACCCAGATGTTATCTTACTTAATGAACAGCTGTTAGACAGGACCAGCACATCTCCATCTGGGGATATTCCACCAGGGAAATCAACAGGGGGATGTACAGTGGGGTGGCAATACTAATAAGAAGGGGGCTCTCCTACCGCCCCATCCTCATAGAAGATGACCACTTTCTGGCAATAGAACTCACCACTTCACACGGCCCCCTCATCGTCTGCACCGCATATCTACCACCTAGACTGGCCTACCTCCCCTCCATCCCGCTGAACAAGCTGCTCGATAGGAACCTCCCTACCATCATCGCGGGGGACCTGAATGCCCACCACCAGGCCTTATTCAACGCTCCTGCCAGGCCAGACCTCAAGGGCAGGCAGCTCTTCAATCTAATGCAAAACCGGGACCTCTCCTTCCAAGGCCCCCACTTTAAGACGTTCTTTGCGGGCAACGTGAGGGGCACCCTGACATAGTGCTGACCAACAGAGACTGTGACCTGTTCCACTGCAGAGTAACCCCAGGCAAGAACGTGGGGTCGGACCACATCCCTGTGGTCACAACCCTCCAAGCATCCCCCTTCAGATATGTGGCGCCCCCCAGTGTCGGGAAACCGACACAACTCATACACAAATAGTATAGTCTTCCTTAACAGTATCCTCTTAAAATTAGAGAATGGGAGACTCCGTGACGTCATCGACGTCGCCGCAGTATTACATTATTAAACCACTGTTCATACAACAGTTTAATGTCTAAATTGAATAAAAAAGTGTTCAATAAGACTGAATATAATTATTAACACCAAAATATAGCTTGATTCCCTGTTAACGTAAATTTAACTTAGAAGTGGAAAAAATATTGGAACAACTAGGGAGGCTGAGCGTCTCTTACAGACGCCACGCTCACACACGAAAACAATAACAAACGCAGCCTACGCTGCCCATGGCTCCAGATTGGTTAACACCTAGAACCTATTTACGTGTCAACAACCAACAACACAGCCAATACAACACAAACAAAACGAGTATCCGCTTACCAAGTATTTGTTTATTTCTAGTGCACTGATTAATATCAAAGGGTATGGCGGTTATGATATATGAACAACACCAACACCATGTACGTGTACCCATTTTTACAGCCCTCACATACCATGTTATACCTGTATTGATATGTTTAGGGAAATGTACTAACTCCTTGCATCCCAAACAGGTAAATTGTGACTTGGAACAGCAAGTAGCTGAGCAGTAGTAGAACTATGTACATGTACCTAGCTGTTGCCAGCCTTGAAGGCCTCCACAGCCGCCATTGGCACCATGAGGCACAGGGCCACACCCACATAGATGCTAACATGACACAGCCTTAGCAGGCCCTTACTACAGGCTCAGATAAGGCCATTCTAGTTATTGTAGTAGTAGTATTCATAACTAGTAATAATTGTTGAAATAATAGTAGATTAGACCACCATATGTGTATGATAAAATAATATAATTAAACTTAGGTAAACAATGGTAGTTTAAGAAGGAGCCATTACAAAGTGGTTTAAGCTACAAATTGTCCCCCCAATTTGTGTGAGATTAATTTCAGGCAGTTTTAACAAGTACATACAGTCCACTCAATTTCTTACCTACTAAGAAAAAAAATAAGATAAACTTTAATTTACTGAAGTCAATTAAAAGAAGATATACTGCCTGGAGTTTTTACCACATAAATTATGGTCCTTTGAACCTAGATGATTATTACAGTTAACCAGTAGGTACATTGCATCTAGATATAAGATCCTGATATACATTAGTAGTGCAATATTATAGCAGAAAGACATTGCTATATTTACATTTTCTAGCCTAACTTTTCAATCTCATAGCAAGCAAAACTACAACAAAGCACTATTACAGTTCTGAAGCCTAGGCCAAAGAACTATTGTGCCCTTTTCATTACAAGAGGTTGATAAGAGGCTACTTTACTTATAAGTTACTTATAAATGTTTTGTAATTTAAGTATAAACATTACTTTAATATTGCACCATTACATACTGCATACCACATTGTTTACAGCAAATTCTTGCACAAGGGTAGGACATTTAGGCTGGTGTTGTACAGCAACCTAGTTTAATTTATTGTGCTAACCTGGTGTAAGGGTAAGAATTTTTTACACTTGTCTAGAGTTGAACATATATTACAACCTAGCAAGTACATATTTTATGCAGTATTCATGACAACCCGAGTTGTGTTGTCAACCTGATATTCATACATATAATTATAGGTATAATTTAACTATCATCATTTCACCTTTGAGTGTTAACCTGTGTCTCTGTACCAACCAAGAGTGATAAGAAGGGCTAGCTTGCGGAATACCAGCATTGATACAGGCTTACCACTCAAATTATAGCGTGTATGATTATACAGTATATTTTTTAAATGATAACAGCTCTAGTTCGGAAACTAGTTGCTTTACTAATTCAAGTGCCAAATAGTTAAAAGTCCATACGACTAGCAAGTACTTTCAAGATGTCTACACTCCAAAATGTAAAATTAACCCTTAGAGCCTTAAAGGGGCATCTCACAAGGCAGATTAACAAATGTGAAGACATGAGTAATCAAACTCCAGTTAATTATGCAGCACTGGAAAACTATCTTAAGCTTACACGGAACAAATATGACCGTGTGTTGCAACAAATGAAACAGTATCAAGATTTACTGAACAATTCTAGTATTGATGAAGATACGATGAACAACATTCTCCAAGAACACTCTGATTATGAAGATGCAATGTTTGTTCAATTACAAATCTATGAAGATTTGATAAACGCCCATAAGGCCAATATAAATGTTGCAGCTACAACTACCCAGAATCAGACAGCACCAGAAGTCAAATTACCATCACTCAGTCTTCCAACTTTTTCTGGAACAGAGGACGAGAATTGGGACAATTTCTGGAGCAAATTTGTCGATTCTGTGGATTCTAATGTCAATGTACCAAAGACGACAAAGTTTACGTATTTACAGAGTGTCTTGAAGGATGAAGCCTTTCAGGTAGTCTGTAATCTGAATCACACAGATGACGATTATGACAATGCTGTACAACTACTCAAGGACAACTATGCGAAGCCTGAAAGGACTATCAGAATTTTAACCCAGAAGCTGTTAGATATTAAACATCCAAATAATACAGCAGTCTCACTCCAAGCCTTTAGATTGGAGCTTGAGTCTTTGCTTAAGGCACTTAAAAATAAAGTAAACTTGGATGAATCAGACTGGATAATCCAAGTCCATATGACTCGCAAATTACCCAGGGACATCCTGGATAAGTTGTTTGTGTTGTATGGAAAGTCATATCTGACAGTAACAGAGATTACAAAGGGGTTACAAACATCATAGAACGAGAAAGAGTTATCCCAGATGAAAAAGCGACATCTAAACCTTCGTCTACTACTAATAGTAAACAACAGAGTACAAACAGTACTCCAAACAAATCTAAAACAACTTCTCCCTCCCCAAAGTGGAGACAAGGCAGTGTGGGCACATACGCAGTTGGTACCTCCAAACCTACAGGTAACGCGTCACCCAAATCGGTGACTCCTCAAGATACTGTTAACGTCTGGAGACCATGTCTGTTCTGTGAACAATCACATTCCATGTACAATTGCAGACGATACCCCGATCGTGCAACACGCATAAAACGACTCAAGGAGACATAGATGTACCAAGTGTATAAGGGAACATCATCCCGACAGCTGCACATCAACACTACGCACCTGTTATAGTGCCATAAGGGTCAACACCATACAGCACTTTGTGGGGATTCAAGTACAAAGTCTGCCAAACCACAGGAGGAGGAAGGAACTAACACCTCAGTACAGCTTTGTACTGTGCTACCTGACATAAGTGTTTTCTCAACAAGGTCTAAACATAAATCAGCTCTACCTACTGCACGATTGATCATTAGAAATGGAGAGAACAAAGCCACCGTACGTGGATTATTTGATCAAGGGTCCAATTGACTTTATATCCAAAGAGTTGGTAGATACCTGAAACTTACACCTGTAGAGGAGACACGAATAAACATAGCAGGATTCTGACTGACTCAGGAGCCCGAGTTTTCAAGGTAGTACAACCCAAGTACGATTAGGAGGTTACGAACAAAATGTACAAGCTCTAGTAGTAGATAGATTCCAACAGATCTATATGTATGGTCTGGGGACAACAGCCAAATTCCTAGAAAAAAGGGGAATTCATTTGGCTGATAAAATAACAACAGATAACCTTTCCAATATTGGAATCCTTATGGGATCAGATGTCTACCATAAGTTTATCAAAGGAAAGGAATACAAACACGGTATGAACGTGTTACCATCTGCAGGTGGCTATTTGCTAACAGGCCCTGTATTACGGCTAAACAACCCGCACCTGTAGAACACCAACATGCCAACCAGTAATGGTTGCATGACTAGGAGACCAGTCTCCACTGCAACTCAGAGACATGTCCGAGGAAGAGCTTGATCCCCCTGTACACAAGTTATGGGACCTGGCAACTCTCGGCATTGTCCCTGAACAACCTAGCCCAGATGATGACTGGACTTACAAACAATACCTGGACTCAGTTATATACAGAGATAATCAATACTGGGTCAGGCTACCATGGAAGCTGAATCACCCTCAGCTACCCGTCAACCATTTTATGGCACAAAACCAATTGAGATCACAGGTGTTGCGCTTACAAAGACAACCTGAGAACTTGAAGTTGTACCATGAAATAATACAGAAGCAACTCGATGACAAATTTATCGAAGTTGTTACAAATGATAACCCAAAGGAAGGTCACTACTTACACATCATGTGTACAGAAGAATTCTGCAACTACCCCATTACGGATAGTATTTATTGCAGTGCTAAAATGAGGCCGAGTAGTGTTTCGTTAAAGACTGTCTTCAAACTGGCCCCAGCCTAACACAAAGGCTTACGACGTGCTGGTAAAGTTCCGTATTGGGACTTATGCATATACGGCCGAATCAGCAAGGCATTCTTAGGGTAGGTCTTCAAGAAGAGACCGGACTACACAAATTTCTATGGATTAAGGATCCTAACGATCCGAACAGTGAATTAATCACTTACCGTTTGCCTCTGTCCTTTTTGGCGCCACGTCATCTCCTTTCTGCTCCAAGCTACCTTGGATACGCACACTGAAGAAGTCCANAGTGAGTTTATATTGTAAATGAGTTAGCGAGATTTGAAAGTTGAAGGACAGTTGACTTATTGGAGTTGGTTACAGTATCGCCTCTCGGCAAGCTTGCCTCAAGAAGTCACTGTTCTCTGATCTCCTCAGGCGAGCGGACCTGTTAGGGTTTAGTCCGTGATTTGTGACCTTATATGGGTAGTGTTGCCTGCTAGAGTTATGCACATGTAACTGTATGTATTTATATGGATCATTTTCTGCTGTTGTCCATTATGTATACCAGGTGGTAGGTGATATTTATGTGTCTTAGTGAGGTGATATATTTTGAGGAATTTGTGAAATGCCAAGGTGCTGTATGTGATATTATTCCTCTTACCTAATGTGTCATTGTTTGACACACCACCACCCGTGTTGGTATTAGCAGCATATAGACACTAGTGTTCCACTGCGCTTGGCAAAGTTCCTGGTGTCAGCTAGTGATGATTGATGCAGTTTACAGACCTGTATTTGATTGATCATGCCCAGTTGTTGAGAAGCTGGATATATAGTGTTAGTGTGTGTGATATTAGTAGAATGTATTATTTATTATCGTTGAGGAAGGTTCTTAATGCCAGTAAACTGAAATATTTGTTGCCATCATCTTTACCACACAAACCGCATCAGCATCTTCACCATACAACTCCCAGCAGCATCTTCACAACATAGCCCCCAGCAGCATCTTCACCACACAACCTCCAGCAGCATCTTCACCACACAACCCCCAGCAGCATCTTCCCCATACAACCTCCCAGCAGCATCTTCACAACACAACCCCCAGCAGCATCTTCACCACCACATCCCCCAGCAGCATCTTCACCACACAACCCCCAGCAGTACCTTCACCACGTAACCCCAGCAGCATCTTCACCACACAATCCCAAGCAGCATTTTCACCACATAACCCACGGCAGCATCTTCACAACATAACCCCAGCAGCATCTTTACCACACAATCCCCCAGCAGCATCTTCACCACATAACCCCAGCAGCATTTCACCACATAACCCCCAGCAGCATCTTCACCACATACCCCAGCAGCATTTCACCACATAACCCCCAGCAGCATCTTCACCACACAACCCCTAGCAGCATCTTCACCACACAATCCCGAGCATTATCTCCACCAACATGTCACTACATCTTCAGGCAACCCAAGCAGTATCTTCATCACAACTCATATCATCTTCTTTCAACCCCAAGCAGCATCTTAACAACATTCCACAACGTCCTCACACAACCTCCAGAAGCATCTACAACACTCAACCCCAACGATCATCTTCAGCACATAACCACCACAGCATCTTCAACACATAACCCCAGAAGCATCTTCACGTCAAAACACTAACATCATCGTCACCACAAAACCCTAGCAGCATATTCGTCATAACTCCCAACAGCATCTACACAACATAACCCCTGCAGCATGTTCGCTATATAGACTAAACAGCATCTCAACCACACAACCACCAGCATCATCTTCATAACCCATGCAACATTTACTCCGCAGAACAACAGCAGCATCTTAACTACTTAGCCTAAATAGGATCTTCATAACTACGTGCAGCATCTTCACCACATAATCCCAGCAGCATCTTCAGAACATACCTCCACCAGCATCTTCAGCACATACCTCCTGCAGCATCTTCAGCACATTCCTCCAGCAGCATTTTCCGCACATACTTCCTGCAGCATGTTCACTACTTAGCGCAAGAAGCTTCTTTTCCTCACAATCACCAGCAGCATCCTTACCACAACCCATATTATTTTCACCACACAATGCCAAGCAGCATTTTCACAACAAACAATATCATCTTCACTCAACATCCAGCAACATCTTCACAACAACCTACAACTTCTTCACACAACCCTAAAGCATCATCATCAACCATATCATCTTCTCTCAACCAAAAGCATCATCTTCACCCAAAACATCATCACACAACCTCAGCCAACAGCATCTTCACCACAATCCACAACATCTTCACCAACACCCACAACATTTTCACAACAACGCATTAATTTTTCACCATACAACAACTAGCTTCGCCAACCTAATCACATTATTATAACTGCTCACTGAAAACTATGAGGAGGCCAGCAGCGACCGGGGGAGAGAATCTGCAGCCCAGCAGCGACCGAGGGAGAGGATCTGCAGCCCAGCAGCGACCGGGGGAGAGGATCTGCAGCCCAGTAGCGACCGGGGAGTTGATCTGCAGCCCAGCAGCGACCGGGGGAGATGATCTGCAGCCCAGCAGCGACAGGGGGAGAGGATCTGCAGCTCAGCAGCAACCGAGGGAGAGGATCTGCAGCCCAGTAGCGACCGGGGGAGAAGATCTGCAGCCCAGCAGCGACCGGGGAAGAGGATCTGCAGCCCACCAGCGACAGAGGAAGAGGATCTGCAGCCCAGCAGCTACCTGGGGAGAGGATCTGCAGCCCAGCAGCGACCGGGGAAGAGGATCTGCAGCCCAGCAGCGACGGGGGAGAGGATCTGCAGTCCAGCAGCGACCGGGGGAGAGGATCTGCAGCCTAGCAGCGACCGAGGGAGAGGATCTGCAGCCCAGCACCGATAACGTGAGAGGATCTGCAGCCGAGCAGCGACCGGGGAGAGGATCTGCAGCCCAGCAGCGACCGGGGAAGAGGATCTGCAGCCCAGCAGCGACCGAGGGAGAGGATCTGCAGCCCAGCAGCGACCAGGGGAGAGGATCTGCAGCCCAGCAGCGACCGGGGGAGAGGATCTGCAGCCCAGCAGCGACAACGCAAGAGGATCTGCAGCCCAGCAGCGACCAGGGGAGATGATCTGCAGCCCAGCAGCGACAGCGGGAGAGGATCTGCAGCCCAGCAGCGACCAGGGGAGATGATCTGCAGTCCAGCAGCGACTGGCGCAGACGATCTGCAGCCCAGCAGCGACCGCGGGAGAGGATCTGCAGCCCAGCAGCGACCGAGGGAGAGGATCTGCAGCGCAGCAGCGACCGGGGGAGAGGATCTGCGGCCCAGCAGCGACAACGAGAGAGGATCTGCAGCCCAGCAGCGACCGGGAAGATGATCTGCAGCCCAGCAGCGACCGGGGGAGAGGATCTGCAGCCCAGCAGCGACTGCGGGAGAGGATCTGCAACTCAGCAGCGACCGGGGGAGAGGATCTGCAGCCCAGCAGCGACCGAGGCAGAGAATCTGCAACCCAGCAGCGACCGGGGGAGAGGATCTGCAGCCCAGCAGCGACCGAGGGAGAGGATCTGCAGCCCAGCAGCGACCGAGGGAGAGGATCTGCAGCCCACCAGCGACCGGGGAAGATGACCTGCAGCCCAGCAGCGACCGAGGGAGAGAATCTGCAGCCCAGCAGCGATCGTGGGAGAGGATCTGCAGCCCAGCAGCGACCGGGGGAGAGGATCTGCAGCCCACCAGCGACCGAGGGAGAGGATCTGCAGTCCTGCAGCGACCGTGGGAGAGGAAGTGCATCCATCATCGACCGAGGGAGAGGATCTGCAGCCCACCAGCGACCGAGGGAGAGGATCTGCAGCCCACCAGTGAACGCGGGATCTGCAGGTCAGCAGCGACCGCGGGAGAGGATATGCAGCCCAGCAGCGACCGGGGGAGAGGATCTGCACGCCCACCAGCGACCTGGTGAGAGGATCTGCACCCCAGCAGCGACCGCGGGAGAGGATCTGCAGCACAGCAGCGACCGGGGGAGAGGATCTGCACACCAGCAGCGACCGCGGGAGAGGATCTGCAGCCCACCAGCGACCGCGGGAGAGGATCTGCAGCCCAGCAGCGACCGGGGGAGAGGATCTGCAGCCCACCAGCGACCGGGGGGAGAGGATCTGCAGCCCACCAGCGACCGAGGGGAGAGGATCTGCAGCCCAGCAGCGACCAGGGGAGAGGATCTGCAGCCCAGCAGCGACCGGGGGAGAGGATCTGCAGCCCAGCAGCGACAACGCAAGAGGATCTGCAGCCCAGCAGCGACCAGGGGAGATGATCTGCAGCCCAGCAGCGACAGCGGGAGAGGATCTGCAGCCCAGCAGCGACCAGGGAGAGGATCTGCAGTCCAGCAGCGACTGGGGCAGACGATCTGCAGCCCAGCAGCGACCCGGGAGAGGATCTGCAGCCCAGCAGCGACCGAGGGAGAGGATCTGCAGCGCAGCAGCGACCGGGGGAGAGGATCTGCGGCCCAGCAGCGACAACGAGAGAGGATCTGCAGCCCAGCAGCGACGGGGGAGATGATCTGCAGCCCAGCAGCGACCGGGGGAGAGGATCTGCAGCCCAGCAGCGACTGCGGGAGAGGATCTGCAACTCAGCAGCGACCGGGGAAGAGGATCTGCAGCCCAGCAGCGACCGAGGCAGAGAATCTGCAACCCACAGCGACCGGGGGAGAGGATCTGCAGCCCAGCAGCGACCGAGGGAGAGGATCTGCAGCCCAGCAGCGACCGAGGGAGAGGATCTGCAGCCCACCAGCGACCGGGGAGATGACATGCAGCCCAGCAGCGACCGAGGGAGAGAATCTGCAGCCCAGCAGCGATCGTGGGAGAGGATCTGCAGCCCAGCAGCGACCGGGGGAGAGGATCTTCAGCCCAACAGCGACCGAGGGAGAGGATCTGCAGTCCTGCAGCGACCATGGGAGAGGAAGTGCCATCCCATCATCGACCGAGGGAGAGGATCTGCAGCCCACCAGCGACCGAGGGAGAGGATCTGCAGCCCACCAGTAAACGCGGGATCTGCAGGTCAGCAGCGACGCGGGGAGAGGATATGCAGCCCAGCAGCGACCGGGAGAGGATCTGCACGCCCACCAGCGACTGTGGTGAGAGGATCTGCACCCCAGCAGCGACCGCGGGAGAGGATCTGCACACCAGCAGCGACCGCGGGAGAGGATCTGCAGCCCACCAGCGACCGCGGAGAGGATCTGCAGCCCAGCAGCGACAGGGGGGGAGAGGATCTGCAGCCCACCAGCGACCGGGGAAGAGGATCTGCAGCCCACCAGCGACCGAGGGAGAGGATCTGCAGCCCACCAGCGACTGGGGGAGAGGATCTGCAGCCACCAGCGATCACTGGAGAGGATCTGCAGCCCAGCAGCGACCGGGGGAGAGGATCTGCAGCACAGCAGCGACCGGGGGAGAGGATCTGCAGCCCACCAGCGACTGGGGGAGAGATCTGCAGCCCAGCAGCGACCGGTGGAGAGGATCTGCAGCACAGCAGCGACCGGGGGGAGAGGATCTGCAGCACAGCAGCGACCGGGGGGAGAGGATCTGCAGCCCAGCAGCGACCGGGGGAGAGGATCTGCAGCCCAGCAGCGACCGGGGAGAGGATCTGCAGCCCAGCAGCGACCGGGGGAGAGGATCTGCAGCCCAGCAGCGAGCGATGGAGAGGATCTGCAGCCCAGAGCGAGCGATGGGAGTATCTGCAGCCTAACAACGACCGGGGAGAGGATCTGCAGCCCAGCAGCGACCNACAGGGGGCACCACCACCGAGCGGGAGGGGAAGGAACGATAGAAGCAGAGATAGGGGGCGAAGAAGAAAGTGAAGCTTTCTTACCGACAGGGGAGGAGGAAGGAGAGGACCAGGTTTCCGCTTCTGACTCAAAGAAACAGGCGTCCCAGCAGCAACGTACTGGGCAACAGACTCCAGAGTCTCGATAGGAGAAGAAGAGCGAGAGCGAAACAACAAACCATCAGGAGAGCGATGGACGTCGGCCCGCACAGTCAGGCGGCGTGGGAGAGCCAAGAGACGGAGGAGAAGGACTAGTAGGAGAAGAAATAGAAACACACAGGAGATGTGACAGACTGGGTAGAATGAAGGGGCCCTAGACAGAGAACCAGAGGGGGGACCCTTCGGGGACAGAACTGAGGGAAAACGGGAGGCGGTGGTGGGCGTGTCTGGGTCTAAGGCTCGGAAACGGTTGCGAGACTGAGGAGGCGGGAAGGACGAGAAGGGGAAGAGCGCACCACTCGAGCATAGGAGACACCAGCGAAAGAGGGAGACGATGAACTTGGCGCCGAGCCTCAGGAAAAGACAAACGGTCCCGGTGCTTCAAGTGGAGGACAGCCGCCTCAAGTTTGTAACGAACACACGCACGGGAGAAGGTAGGGTGGGCCTCACCGCAATTGAGGCAGCGGGCCTGGGGGGAAGTGCACTCTAACTTAGAGTGACCTCGCTTCCACACAGGGGACAGAGAGACAGGACTAGAGCACCTGAGGGTACCATGCCCAAACTTCCAGCACTTACCGCAAAGCCGAGGAGATGGAATATACTCCTGGACGGAGCACCTGGCACCAGCGAGAATAACAGAGGATGGAAGGGTCCTACCATCAAAGGTAACCTTCACAACCCGAAGAGGCAGACGGCGATGACCACGAGGGGGACGAATAAATGTATCCACTTGGAGGACAGAATGACCTTGGGCCTCGGGACATGTTTGATATCCTCGTGGCAGTCCCCAAGATCCCTAACACGGTCGCAACATGGTGCGGGAGGAGAACAGTGCCCACACTGGCATTCAACCGGGCGTTCTTCGAGACCCGAACAGGGGTTTCACCAAGGCAGGATAAGGCGGCCAAGCGAGTGGCCGCATCCTGAGAAGGAGCAGCAACGACACGGGTACCAAGACGAGTGGGGTTGAAGGTGACAGAGGCATCCACGGAATCGACAAGATGCCTATGAAGGGAAAAAATCGTCAGGAGGAGTTGAGTCCAAGGGTTGGAGGTCAAAATACTTAGTCCATGTAGCAGGACCAAACAAAGCATGGAACGAAGTAGGATGGGAAGGAAGCATACGAGAGCGGCCGTGGCGGGGACGGCGATGAGAACCCGTAGAGAGAGACGGGTCGAAAGGCGCAGTAGTCGCAAGAAGAGATGGAGCCGTGCAAGGGGACGAGACGGTCACCACAGCAGGCTTGGAGCTCGACCCAACCACAGAGGAGGGAGGGGAGCAGGGAGGAAGAGTCCGGTCTGGGCCTAAACCGGGCTCTGCAGGAAGGCTACAGATCCCAGTCTTCCAGGACGGTCCGACTCAGGGGCCTGGTCGCCCACCCCATGAGCCTGGTTAGAAGTAGTCAAGTCGTCATCCATATAGCAAACTAATAAAAGGGATGGGACCCGGAACCAAGGGATACCACCTACCAGGGCAGCCAGGGAGGCCGAGCGCGGGCCAGTGCAGGAAGGGTGTGTCGTCCCCAGCGGTGCTCCCCTTTTCAATAGGGGAGTCCTACTACTTCGTGCATTCTCCCACACTGGTGCCAGGACCCCAGTCCCCCTATCGCCCTAGCCTGGACACCCAACCATCCACTCAGGGCGGCTCTCACAGGCGACCCCTCCAGCGGGTGGTCCGATGGCTCACAAGGCCCCTACATGGTGCCCTTCAGCACGTACACCACCCAAAGAGGGGGAGGAGAGGGGGCACAGGCAACCCACACCGGTCACAGGGAGGTGTACGTGAGCCCCTCACCACAACGGCAAGGAGGAGGCACCACGGGGGGGGGGGTTTCCCTCAAAACTTTGTTTTAAGGGAAAGGATTATCATTAACGTCAGTGGAATTAGTAGACTTTTGGTACAGAGACTGGATAGTTACCTGTAAGATAGTCCTTAATATCAGTACTGGAAGATGGAATATCATTTGCAAGGGATGACCCAATGGAAGAGAAGAACCTATTGAACTCAAAAGCAGAATCAGAGGCTGAAAGCTGACCGTTATTGGACAGGAGTGTTGGTTTGTTATTTAAAATCTTAGATCAATATTTGTGAAATTGTGCTCCAAGTTTTTTTAATGTTGCTCTTTATTTGGGTAAATTTATCTTCGTAGTACTTAGTTTGGCTCGTCTAATTATTTTAGATAGCAATAACGAGCAATTCTTTGAGAATTCTTTGGAGACTGTTCCTAACCTATACTTCTCAAGGTCATGTTTTTTATTAATGGATTTAAGTACTCCCTTTGTAAGCCAAGGATTGTTAAGCCTTTTGGTTGTGGCTTGTTTCGTAAGCATAGGACAGTGGGGGTTATAAAGGAGAGTTTTTTGAAGAAAAAGATTGCACTGCTAGGTTGATGTTCCCTATTGTTACGGCCCTACTGGGACGCAACCGGGTTCTTCTCTGATGGTAGTAGAGTTTGGGAATCCGGCCCCAAGTTAGTAGAGGCTTTCATGGGGTGTTTTCTGTAATGCAAGTCAAATCAATGAAGGAAGGTACATTAAATATACAAAATCAGCACTTTCCTCCATATATAATTTCCACCACCATATAAAATATAAAGCTTAGACGGATGTATTACCACACTATGTACAATGATGTCTCCCTCTCTGAAGACGCTCAACACTCTGCGATGCTTCTTCTGGGTAGCCCTGGTCTCTGCTTTCGTGGCCCACGATGAATCCACTATGACTACAGCGAATCTACCCTGGCCACAGGCCAGCCAAATCACCGTCCCACTGGGTGCCTCGTCGTGATGGCCTACAATCACAATCCAGCCTGTAGCTGGCAGGTACTAGTCAGCTCCGCTGTCAAGCCACTCTACGATTAATACTAGGGTTGCGAGCCCTAGGCAGGAGCCTCGTGTGACTCGCTGGTCACTCTCCTCAGTCGGCACCTCAGTGGGTGGTCTCTTCCACCAGCCAGCCCCGGATACGGCAAATCCCGTTACTGCCACTCCTCAGGCAGGCAATCACACACTCAGCAGAGTTTGTCCGGGGTTGGCTCACAGCTTCTACAAAGCAGACTGTTGAAGAGACCTTGGCTGCCTTGGGTAGACTGATTCCATGTACCTCACAACCGTCCTAGGTTGACTCTGAAAGTGGATACGTCATCAATATTGGGAACACTAGGAAACTTCACTTATTAGCTCAGACAGAAACGCCCACCTCTTCGCTCCATAGATGGCGTTCACTGTCTAAGCACCACCTCACCAGAGGTCAGCAGTGGCTACTTCACGAGCCGACCAGGACAGGCATCCAGCACTTATTGCCAGTATCTCCCGTCATCACTAGATGGCGCTGTCCATGGTGCGGGGTTTTCGGGAGCGGACTCACAGATGGTGTGGACTTCATGGCTTCGTGCTCGGGTGAGGAATTTAGGTTCATAACACCTATGTTACCTAACTCGGACTCCCAGTTGACATTATCAGCAGCAGTTATAAAATTGTCTATAGCAGTTTCATTGTGCAGCCTAAAGCTTAACTCCCTTGTCTCTAGAGGTGGATTGTTAATGTTTGTTCAGAGAAATGTGGGATAATGGTCTGTAGTGCTATCGGTGATTATACCTGAAGTAAGCGGAGAGGTTATGTTGGTCCAGATGTGATCTAGAGTCGTGGCAGTACTATCAGTGATTCTAGTAGGTCTAGTGATTAAGGGTATGAGGAAGCAGGAATTCATACAGTTAAGGAAGCTCACAGCAGTAGGGTGTTCAGGCTCGCAGAGGTCAATATTGAAGTCCCCTGCGATAATTAGATGGTTTTTGTTCAGTCTGTTATCTAGTATTAGATTTCTAAGGTTTGAGTTGAATTCGGACACATCAGTGTTAGGAATTCTACAGACTGCACCCACAGACAGGACAGACTCGGCACCTTTGACTCTGAAACTGGCGAAGATATACTCCCCACAGCAGTCTCTAGTTTTAATTACTTTTAAGCATGTTCTTGGTGGTAGTAAAGAGCAGTACCACCACCTCTCTGAATTTGACGACAGTTGTGAATTGCCGAGTAGTTAGGCATGTTAAAGAGTTGAGTAATATCCTCTTTTAACCACGTTTCAGTAAGTGTAATAAAAGAGAATTTGTTGTCAATAGTTTCAATCAAGGCACTAACATCATCGAAGTGTTTACCTAGGGATCTAACGTTCAAGTTGATTACAGAGATATTGTGATTATGTGTTAATACATTGTTTACATCATGTGCTGTAAAATATCTGCAATTTTGATCATGATGATTGTCATAGATAGTGGATGATAGAAGTGATGATTGTCATAGATAGTGGATAAGAGGTTTAGTTCTGGGTCTATACTTGTCTGCATAAAAAGGCTGGTAGTAAGAAGGGTCCGCTGTTATAACTGTGGAGGATATGGACATTTCGCGCGGGATTGCAAACACCCTAAGCAGCGTGGGAACGTTGCTTTCGTTAGAATGGAGGACCAAATGGCCGAGAACGTGCGGGGTGAGTCTGTACCTAGTGTGGAGAAGAAAATTCACCCGTTCGTGTGTGAGGGGATGGTAAGGATGGGGGAGGCAGACCCCTTTGCTGTGAAGATATTGAGGGACACCGGGGCTGATTTTACCCTGGTGAGTAGAACCCTGTTCCCCGAGGGTTATGAGAATACCAGTGTGGGGGTGGCTGTTGTGACCACTGTGGGATGCCCAGTGAGGATGCCAATGCACAAGGTAACATTGGATTCTGATTATGGCTGTCAGACTCTAGTGGTAGGGGTCTGCGCCTCAATGCTCAAGATGGAGATGCAAGTCATCCTTGGGAATGACGCCTGTGGAGGATGTGTCCTCCCTAACCTCGTGAAGGGCGAGGAGTGCTTGGACCACTACGGAGAGAAAGGCAGAGAATTAGACGCCTGTGGGAACGGGAAGGGAAGCGCCGAGGTGGCGTTCCCTGTATGTGCTGTGATCCCAAGGCGGTGCAATGAGCACGGAGTGAGTGGATCTGATGGGGCTGAAGAAGAGACATCTGACAGCCTGGTGGTCGATCACCTCTTCTTGGAACTCGGAGAGCAGGTGGAGGGCGAAGGCAACCCGGATGGTGGGATACAGGTGACCCTCGCCAGTTCTCTTGGGGTGGACCGCGCTCGTCTGGGGGAGTTACACCAGGTTGAGTTCCCAGAGTTGATTCAGGAGGCCAAAGGAGGACGTGCTGGTCCTGAGAGTGCCACACATTTTTATCTGCAAGATGGGATGCTGGTGAGACAATGGAGGCCTGTGAGAATGGAGGCCAGAGAGGAATCACTAGGTATGAGGCACCAGGTAGTGTTGCCGGCCCAGTGCAGAGCGGCAGTGCTGGATCTGTTACACTCTGTGGATTCTGCAGGTCACCTGGGAGTGACCAAGACTCTACGCAAGATCAAGGACCATTTCTACTGGCCGGGTATGGACGCCGATGTGAGGCGTCACTGTAAGACTTGCTTACCTTGCCAGAGAGCAGGAAAGAGTGTACTAGCGATACCAAAGGCCCCGTTAGTCCCTGTTCCTGTGTTTGGGCCAGCGTTTGAATATCTGTTGGTAGACGGGGTAGGACCGTTGCCATGGACGAGAAAGGGAAACACCTACCTGATGATCATCATGTGTGCGGCGACAAGGTTCACGGAAGCAGTCCCGATGCGATGCTTGACTTCAAAAGGTGTAGCCGGGCAGTCGCAGTGTTTTTTCTCTTGGGTGGGAATGCCCAGGGAAATCCAGACGGACTGTGGGAGCGTATTCCAGTCCAGGTGGTTTAGACAGACCGTGTCGAATTGGGGAGTAACTCAGATTCGGTCGTCGCCCTACCGACCGCAGTCGCAAGGGGCAATCGAAAGGATTCACTCCACACTGAAAACCATTCTGAGAGTGTTCTGTGCGGAACAAGGAGCCGAGTGGGATGAGGCAGTGTAGCCTGCATTGTTTACTATACAGAACGCTGTAGTGGAGTCACTGGGTTTCTCACCGTTCCAACTGGTATATGGACATGAGGTACGGAGTCCTCTATCCATGCTGAGAGAGCAATGGGCGCCAGGAGTGAAAGGGAACGATCGGCGAATATGTGCAGAAATTTAAGGAGCGTCTCGAATTGGCGAAAGAGCTAGCAGGAAAGCATTTGAAGGAGGCGCAGCAAAAGATGTCAGAGTTGTACGACAAGAAAGCTACGCCAAGAGAGTTCCAGGTTGGGGTCCCAGGATATGGTGTTACTGCCAGGGAAGAGCCGTGTGACCGAGTCACGATTTGAGGGACCGTATACAGTGCTAAGATGATTGGGTCCAGTAAGCTATGAAGTCAGCAAGCCGGACAGACCCTGCAAGACACAGGTGTGTCATATTGACCGTATGAAGCCTTTCTTCCATGAAGAAGGAGCCGCCGTGCAAGATGGAACAATACCACGAGAACTACAGTAGAAAGTGGTCTTATGCGCGCAGGTGAATCAAGAGATTCCAGGAGAGGAATTAAAATGGTCCAGGGCGGACGGCACCCATCTCTTCAATGCGGAGAGTTTGGAGAATATCGGAGTCAAGCTTCAACACCTGGAAGGAAGACAGAGAGCGGATCTGATGGACCTGTTGAGAGAGAATGCATCTCTTTTTACCGACGTGCCCCGACGCCACAAGAGTGTGACGCACGAGGTAGAGGTGAGGGACGCCAGGCCCATTAAACAGAGTGCTTATAGCGTCAGCCCTGAGAAGCGAGAATTGATGAGGAAGGAGGCAGAGTACCTTCTTGAGAATGACCTTGCCGAGCCTAGCAACAGCGAGTGGAGTACCCCGTGTTTGCTGGTCAAGAAAAGCGATGGTACATACTGCTTTTGCACGGTGTGACGGTAACGAGTTGGAAATGGTGGTCGGCAGTCTTCCAACTAGCAGGTGTCAGTGCTGGGCCACATAATATATAAAAAAAAAAAGAAAAGGAAAAAAAAGAGAAAAAAAAAATTATGACTGCGTGATTTGGTAATCTGTGGTAAGGTTGGAAAGACTAAAAGCAATAATAAAAAATATGGATTTTAATAACAATAAAAACACAAATTGAAACAAAGGAAAAATCTTGGCTTACTGGCAAAAATAATAAACAATATAAACATGAAAATAGATTACGTTAATGGGGAGGAGAATTGATATACAAAAGTAAGTAAAATATGAATGCTGGAATATATGCACTAACTATGAACCTCTATTTGACCACACAGAGTGAGTCACTTAGGAGTTCACAGCTTGCGAGCACACAATATTCTGGCTGGCAGAAACGCAAGGGACTCCAACAATAACTGGTGAGGTCTCGTGATTGGCGGGGAGCCGGAGTGGAGTGTTGGTTGGCGGCCAATGAGGAAGCTGGATGGCCGCAAGTCGCTCGTTAGGCCGTTGAAGGGTTCGGCGCGTCGACCAGGTGCAGCAGTGGGGGGGAAGGAGGGAGTTGCTGGTACGTGTGGCTAACATATGTACGTTTGGCCACTACAAAACGTATCTTGTATATTGATGAGGACAGGCGTGATTCGCAGAAATAGCAGGCTAAATCTCTGATAAGAGATTATCGTCACAACGGACTACAGGAAGGTGAACTCCATCACTGTGGCAGATTCCCACCACATGCCCAGGGTAAGTGATTGCATCAATCAGGTGGGTAGTGCCAGATATGTGTCCAAGGTCGACCTGCTCAAGGGGTATTACCAAATCTCGTTAACTCCCGAGGCTAGAAAGATATCAGCTTTTGTGACACCAGATGGACTGTATCAGTATAAAGTGTTGCCCTTCGGGGTGAAGAACAGTGGGAGTTGTTTTCAATGTATGATGAACGAGTTGCTGAGAGGAGCCGAAGGCTGCACTGTATACATTGACGATATAGTAGTATATTCCGACGACTGGGAGGCACACTTAGAGCGACTCAGGGAGCTGTTCAGGAGGCTGGAAGATGCTAACCTGACCGTGAACCTAGCCAAGAGTGAGTTTGGGAATGCCCATCTAGAATACCTAAGCTTCGTCATCAGTCAAGGAGAGATTACCCCTGTGGACCACAACGTATCAGCTACTAGAGAGTACCCAATACTCAGGACATGGAAGGAATTGCTGTGGTATCTTGGGGTGATTGGATACTATCGTGGTTTCTGAAAGAACTTTTCCACGATAGCGCATCCACTGACAGAATTACTCTCTAAGAATACACGATGGAAGTGGGGAGAGGCCTGCCAGGAATCTTTCGAGAAGACGAAGAACCTGTTGACAGAGGCCCCAGTGTTGATATCCCCAGTTTTTACAGCCAGGTTCATTCTGTATGTTGATGCCAGTGATGTAGGGATAGGAGCCATGTTGGCCCAGGAAAGAAGCAAGGTACATAGGCCTATCGCATTTTACTCCAAGAAATTCGTGAAGTACCAGTGTGTCTATAGTACCGTTGAAAAGAAGGCTTTGGCTTTAGTAATGGCCGTAAAGCACTTCGACGTGTACGTGGGAGGAGGGGCGAGGCCTGTTCTTGTTTTTACAGATCACAACCCTCTGACTTTCTTGTACAAGATGAGAAACTCCAACCAGAGGCTGACAAGGTGGGCATTACTACTACAAGAGTACTGGTTAGAAATTAAGCACATCAGAGGGAAGGACAACGTGGTAGCGGATGCCCTTTCCCGAATACACTAAACCGATATGACTCTTATTTTAAGAGGAGGGGTATGTAACGGTGTTCTCCAACTATATTTCTCCCACTCCAGCTGTAAGAGTCATATCTACTTTACCCGAACGTTCTCTGCCTTCCAGAGAATAATTTGACATATGTGGGAGCATGAGATGTTCTCGCATACAAGAGAAATTAACTAAAGAAGAGTGTTTTGGCCAGTGGCTTAGGCCCTTTTGGACGCCAAGATGGCGCCGACTCCAACGTTTTCGCGCCAAAATGTTATGACGTCAGTGGCACCAGATTGGCCAAGAACGGTGACGTGGTACAGGGAGCCAATGAGAAACGCCCCTGACGAGTGTGACGTCATGAGTGGAGGTAGGTCCAGGCCGCGCTCCCTCGTGGCGCCAGGAGTTAGATACGATACGTCGTCAAGGGCGGACGTGCGATAGGGGGCCCTGTCAGTCTGACAGTATTCGCCCCTCTCCGGTGAATATATGCGTCACCAGTGGTCTGCGAGCATCCTGTGAGGTCTTCCTGAACTCCGTGAGGCGGACAGGAGAAGGAATTGACGGGAAACGAGCAACAAGTGCTCCAGTGACAAGTGCTTAGCAAGAATGAAGCCTGGGCACTGACGTCAGGGACGACTGTACAGTTTCACCAGTCGGGTGATGACGTAGCGGCTGGGCCAGTTCACCGTGAGGAAGAAGAAAAACAAACTAGCTGGGAATACGAACGACTGCAGCCGGGAGTAAAGACTGCAGACGTAGTTGTGAGGAGGAGGCGATGGCCAGGAGACCGACTCCAACCCTTCAAGAGGTTTTGGAGGAGCACGGAGCCTGCAGAAAGAAGCAGTACGGAGAAGACGTGTTTTTGGGTGTTGGTGGAGGTCCTGGAAAGAGCATCAGTGTGAGTGGGGGTGTTCCCTACAGCAAGTCGTGAGCCGGGAACAGGAGCTTCAATTCAACCCTCAACAGAGGACAAGTCCACATCATTTATGGTGGAAGTAGGTAATTCAGTTTTCCCTCCCATTCCCTTTTAGTTAGTGATTAGCCAAAGTATTTTCTATGTCGTGAGCAGGGCTCACCAATGTCTATGTTTCTAGTAAGACACAGTTGTGAAGGGAGATGCTATAGAGCTCTTACGAGATATATATATGGCGTGTGATTGCACCTGTGGTTTGATGAAGAGATTACTGTGACAAGGACACTTATTTTTACATATCATTTATATTATAAGTTCGAGCCAGAGGTTATATATATAAATATACAATTTAATAGTGTAAGGCTGTGTGCCTAGAGTTACCTCGATATTATAAATATTGATAAAGTGAACTATATATACTGGAGTTATTAAATATGATGTTCATATGCCTAATGGTTAACTGTGATTATACCAGTGTTGTGATATACTGTGAATACGAGGGAATAATAGGCGCCTCACGCCAATAGTGTGAGTATAGTGAGGAAGAGAGCAGTGTGAGGAATGTGAATGGGCGTGGCATCTCGCGAGTTGCCAAACTTTCGATAACACTCTATGTGGAACGTGGAAACGCACGTCAACTGGGAGTGTTGCCATTTCCGGAGTGTTCCAGAATTGCGAAGAGGCAAAGAGAAGGCTGCTAATTTATTCCTTTTCCATGTTGTTGATGCAGAGTTATGATTCTTTGATCTTTTAAGTAAACTACAAAACCACCGCCGTGTTTGTGTCAACCCTCCATTACCTTGTTGCTATTGAGACTATCTAAGAGTGAGTGATTTAAACATATACTTACCTGTTATCAAATTGATTAGTATTCCCTGGGGCCACTACTATATTACTACTATTCCACTGAGGTGTTACTGGACATGGTAAACACCAGTTGGCGACTTATAGTGAGCGGTAGAGCCGTCTGACGGGGCGGGCACATGATCAAGTGAAGTGATCGTGTGCTCACTCGTCTTTAGGCTACGAGGCCAGCCGGAGACAGACTGAGAGACTCTCCTGGTGAACAGTGGCACCGTGAGGATTGAGTGCAAACCCGTGGGGGCTACAGTAAGTAACGTTTATCACTACTAAAACTTGTTGGTGACTGGCTAGAGAGAGAGACACCCCGACAAGATGCTGCTGGTGGTTGTGTGATGAAGATGCTGCTGGGAGTTGTATGGTGAAGATGCTACTGGGGGTTGTGTGGTGAAGATGCTGCTGATGAATGTGTGGTGAAGATCCTGCTGGGAGTTGTATTGTGAAGATGCTGCTGGGGGTTGTGTGGTGAAGATGCTGCTGGGAGTTATATGGTGAAGATGCTCCTGGGGGTTGTGTGGTAAAGATGTGCTTGGGGTTGTGTGGTGAAGATGCTGCTGGGAATTATACGGTGAAGATGCTGCTGGGAGTTATATGGTGAAGAGCCGCTGGGGGATGTGTGGTGAAGATGTTGCTGGAAGTTGTGTGGTGAAGATGACGCTGGGGGTTGTATAGTGAAGATGCTGCTGGGGGTTGTGTTACAACCACTCATACACCAGTATGAGCGTACTGAGATTGGTGTATGAGTGTGGTCAAACTATACAGTGATATCTTGGTTGATAGCCTCGTATCACGAATATTGTGTATATGATGTAATATCATGTTACCGAATATTATTTGTATTTTATATATTGTCAAAGTGTGACATATATTTTCAAGTCTATATTAATTCTGTATCAAAGATGTATGACATGTAATTGTGGATATATATATATTAGATGTCTAGTTTTAGCAGTAGCCTAATTTCATAGATTTGAAAAACATCCTTGTATGTTTATTGTAAGTAATGCTACATCAATGCTATATAGGTAACATTATGTGGACCATGTTAGAGGGAGTATACATGTGATGAGTACATATGGAAACTAAATGTATATATTTAGTTTCCATATGTGTTCATCACATGTATACTGAGAAGATTCCATTTTACTGTTGTACCTAGCATTGTCCCATTGTCAGTACATTATATGAAATTATGGCACTGTGAAACGTTTTCAACTTAGACAATCTTATGATATACATGTTGTATATATGTAATATATTTATTATCTTTGTATGCTTATGTATAACCGTTGGCGAATGTCGTTGAATCCTTCCAAACACCCCCCCCCCTCCCATCTCCCCGAGTTATGTACCGACTTGCCAGTGTTGCCAACTTTTATCCATGCGAATTCTTTGTGTACTTATTTTGCATTTCATGATAATTTCTTTAATGTATTGAATTATTACTATATATCAATTTGTAAGGTCGTGCCTTATACTCTTCAAGTTATTGGATAGTGAATTAGAAGTTCCTGAGTGAGTTTATATTGTAAATGAGTTAGCGACATTTGAAAGTTGAAGGACAGTTGACTTATTGGAGTTGGTTACAGTATCGCCTCTCGGCAAGCTTGCCTCAAGACGTCACTGTTCTCTGATCTCCTCAGGCGAGCGGACCTGTTAGGGTTTAGTCCGTGATTTGTGACCTTATTTGGGTAGTGTTGCCTGCTAGAGTTATGCACATGTAACTGTATGTATTTATATGGATCATTTTCTGCTGTTGTCCATTATGTATACCAGGTGGTAGGTGATATTTATGTGTCTTAGTGAGGTGATATATTTTGAGGAATTTGTGAAATGCCAAGGTGCTGTATGTGATATTATTCCTCTTACCTAATGTGTCATTGTTTGACACACCACCACCTGTGTTGGTATTAGCAGCATATAGACACTAGTGTTCCACTGCGCTTGGCAAAGTTCCTGGTGTCAGCTAGTGATGATTGATGCAGTTTACAGACCTGTATTTGATTGATCATGCCCAGTTGTTGAGAAGCTGGATATATAGTGTTAGTGTGTGTGATATTAGTAGAATGTATTATTTTATTATCGTTGAGGAAGGTTCTTATGCCAGTAAACTGAAATATTTTGTTGCCATCATCTTACCACAAAACCGCATCAGCATCTTCACCATACAACTCCCAGCAGCATCTTC